>JAQMYL010000018.1:22502294-22513332 GCA_030014365.1 Clarias pachynema
TGTCCTGGTCTGTAGTGTACTATAGTGTCCTGATCTATAGTGTACTATAGTGTCCTGGTCTGTAGTGTACTATAGTGTCCTGGTGTACTGTACACGCAAACATACACACCAAGGTAAGAGTTTACAAAATACATAGAACAATCCAAATTCATGTACTGTGGCTTCCAGTATTTACTGATTCAGTCATTTGTAAGGAAATGGATAGACATGACAGTAATGTATTGTTTCTGTTTGCATGATGTGGCTAAACGAAAGTAATTCATTACGGCTTAATTGAAACATCTTGAAGAAAGGTTTTATTGTGGGACGTTTTAATGCTTTCTGAATGTAAATGTAAAAAAAAAAAAAGTTGTATAATGTTACTGATGGTGGTCTTTTTTTTTTTTTTAACACAGTGACTGATATCTCATCATTCAGTACCGAGGAGGAAGAGGAAGATGAGAAGCCTTTAGTTGGTTCTGATTCTGATTCTGAGGAAGCATTGTTACGACAGTCTCAAATTCAACTTTGTTCCATTATTGCTCTCAGTTATATTAAAATGACTTTAAATACTTGGTTACATTTGTTCATTTATTTTAAGTTGTTAAGACTTTTAACAACTCATATAAAGTGGTGGTATGTGGTACACACCTGATTTAGTAGCACTTTACTTGCTTTAAAATAAGCAAGTAAAGCAAGTAATATTCTTTCTCTAGAATAACTGGTTTTCGGTGCATTTATTTAAAATTAAACCCAAGAAATCATAAAAAAAATTACAACATTGTTGTAATATTGGGTAAAACTTTCTACAACAATCTTGAGATTGTTGTTTTTTAAGATTGTCCCCAAAGTGGACCATAAGTCCTGAAATGTCTGCAGACTCAGGTTTGTGTGTGTGTGTGTTCCACTTTGTCCCCATTTGTGACCTAAATAATACATGTCCCCAAAGTGAAGTAAAAGTTTCAGGTGTTTAAAAAAGGGTTTTATTAAACATCCTGAGTGATAGTGTTCATCTATGGCTCTCAAATAACACAAATCACTGTTTATTATTTTAATACTCCCTCTGGAAAGCAGTGTCCCCAAAAGTACTAAATACGTCCCCATTTTCCTTCTATGCAGGTGTGTGTGTGAGTGTGTGTACTGTATGTGAGTGTGTGTGTGTGAGTGTGTATGTAAGTGTGTGTACTGTATGTGTGTGTGTGTGTGTGTGTGTGTGTGTGTGTGTGTGTGTGTGTGTGTGTGTGTGTGCCTGTAGAGGAAACCCTGGGACAACAATCAATCAACATTAAAGCTACAGAGCTGCACATCTGGAACCAACAATTGCTTGTGTGTGTGTGTGAGAATGTGTGTGTGTGTGTGTGTGTGTGTGATCATCCAGTCTATGAGGAATTAGCAAGCTAAAACGATAATAATCTACTAAGTGTTTGTGATGCCGTACAGCTTTCACTACTCGCCGCTGTCACGCCGTCTCGACTCCTCTCCGGCCCTTCCCGACTTCCCCTCATCCACTTGCCCTTGGTTTACAGTCAGGGCCGTGTTGCTGTATCAGGTGGGGTGAAGCGTGTGAGATGAGCAGCAGATGAGGAATCCACGTCCCGCTCCTGGGCTCGGCGTCATTTCGTAACTTTCCGTTGTACTTTTTCCAACTTGGACGTTTTCCCGACGTTCCAGAGAATTATTGAGTTTCCCAACACCCTGCAGGAGGTTCCCAAATTAGGAGAAAGTGCCCTTTTTTCCCAGCATCGGTTTGAAGCAGTGGTCCTCGGCCTGGCGGTGCTGACTCGGACACTTTCACTGCATGATTACAGAACGTTAGAGTCGTTGACGTTTGATCTTTTATTTGCTGTAATTCTTGTAAAATCTTCCTTTTGGAAAGTGTGCCTGCAGGCCCCGCCCCCTGTGACAGGCTAGCAGATGTGGGAAACTCTGTATATTTACACTTCAAGTATAATAATTATTTAAGCACAATCTGTTCTTATATTCTCACATTAAAAAGCAGAAACGTCTCGAGTGCAGAAGAACTTTGTCTCATGTTCCTTTATGTTATTGTCAGTAAAGGTTTAGTAAAATGTCTCTCTGTCTCTGTCCATAGCTGAGCCAGTGGACGTGCTGAAGGTCTTGGACTTTCGCAGTTCTCCAGCGGGAATAACGAAAACGCAGGGACTGTGTCCTGTGAGGAGAGGGTCCAAACCTGACGTGGCCTACAGAGTGGACAAGACGGCACAGATCAGCACGACGACCAAAAAACTCTTCCCAGGTATTAAACAAACCCGAGGCAGGAGCTCCAGGAGACGCATGTGGACTCAGTTAAACGCTTTAAAGGTGATGTTGTGCAGTGAAGGAAGAGACGACTCCAGTGCGTGAGTGAGACGTACAGCTGAACTCTACAACACTACAGTACTGCAGGCGGTGGTGCTGTCGTCCCAGTAACACTCCATGTTAAATTATATTGGGATTAGAACATTATGAGAAACAAGAACAATCTCATAAGATATGAGCTGTAAAATTAAAACAAAGTGGCAGTGGAGACTCACATGGTTAAGACTCTGGGTTACTGATCAGAAGGTCAGGGTTCGAGCCCCAGCAACGCCAAGTTGCCCCTGTTGAGCCCTTGAGCAAGACACTTAACCCTATCTGCTCCAGGGGGCGCTGTGTCCTGGCTGATTCTGCACTTTGACCCCATGTGGGATATGCAAAAATGACAGTTTCCCTTAGGGGATTAAAGAAGTACTTATTATTATTATTATTATTATTAAAACAATTATCTCAGAGTTGCAGTAACACATTTTGACCAGAGAGGTCTCCACATTCACCACAGTTAAATACCGCTGTTTTAGGGTTTGACACGGATAATGTTTAAAAGTTTTAAACCTAGTATTTTATTTTATTATATTTTATTTTACACTTTAGTTTAGTATTGGATCCCTTGATGTTACAGAGCAGATTTTGATCTTTAAACTCTAAAATGTATAGAATTTCTTTATATATATCTGAACTTCATTTGTGCTTCCTAATAATTTCTTGGATTTTTCTTTTTAAAATCCCGAAACAAATGAAACGCTTTTCTTTATGCCGTCCTTCCGTTATTTATATGTCCATTGCTAGCACTAGCGCCACTAAGTCTGTGTTAAACACAGCTGTGTTGGTGAACGTGTTTATTGTCCTCATTCGTTATAAAGAGTTTATTTACACATTTAAAGCCCGCGGCGTCTCGTTAACGAAGCTTTCTCAGGATGCCAGATTAGAAAAAGTACAAATTATCCTCGACTCTACGATAACGTAGGTCTGTTTTCAGGTCTGTTTGTGGCTTTTATTTTTCATTTACAGCTTAATAAACTTAATGTGGAGGAAATCCGGCTATTTACCTTGTTAAACTCTCGTACAGACTCCGTTCCTTCTCCACAGGAGGCGATATAGAGGCTCGTTAATTTGCCCTTAAATCATGTTTACTGTCAGGTGACGAGACTTCTGCATTCTGTTACTAATTGTTTTAGAGAACATTGCGCTACTCTCTCCTTAAATTCAAATAAAGTGTGTCCCAGCGTCACCGCGCCTCACGGATGTCCCGTCCTCCACCGATCCGTTCCCCGCTACGCAACAGCTGCATTAGCATTAGCTCTAAGGCCGTACCTCCTGACTGGTAATGATGACATCACATGATTTATTTGCAGCTGGAGTATTTCCTGAAGATTTCTCCATCCTCATGACCATCAGGCCCAAAGCTGGGGCTCAGGCCTTCCTCTTGTCCATCTATGACGATAAGGGACTGCAGCAGCTGGGCGTGGAGATCGGACGCACGCCAATCTTCCTGTACGAAGATCAGAATGGAAAACCCGCGCCGGAAAATTATCCGTTATTCCGGAACATTAACCTCTCCGACGGAAAGTAAGTCAGACGTTAAGTAACAGCCTCACACGTTAATTACACTGAACACTGTTAAACACCAACAAACCTTTACACCTGGACATTTATAACACTGACACCGTCCCGAGTGTGTCTCTGCGTCCCGAGTGTGTGTCTCTGCGTCCCGAGTGTGTCTCTGCGTCCCGAGTGTGTCTCTGCGTCCCGAGTGTGTCTCGGCTTCCCGAGTGTGTCTTGGCTTCCCGAGTGCGTGTCTCTGCGTCCCGAGTGCGTGTCTCTGCGTCCCGAGTGTGTCTCGGCTTCCCGAGTGTGTCTTGGCTTCCCGAGTGTGTGTCTCTGCGTCCCGAGTGCGTGTCTCTGCGTCCCGAGTGCGTGTCTCTGTGTCCTGAGTATGTGTGTCTCTGCATCCTGAGTATTTGTGTCTCTGCATCCTGAGTATGTGTGTCTCTGCGTCCTGAGTGCGTGTCTCTGCATCCCGAGTGTGTGTGTCTCTGAGTCCTGAGTGCGTGTCTCTGCGTCCTGAGTATGTGTCTCTGTGTCCTGAGAGTGTGTCTCTGCGTCCTGAGTGTGTCTCTGTTTCTATATCCTGTCTCTGTGTCTTCTGCGTCTTGATTGTGTCTCTGCATCCCCACTGTGTCTCTGAATCCTGAGTGTCTCTGTGTCCTGATATCTCTTTGTCCAGAGTGTGTATTTCCAGTCTAATGATCTCTCTGTGCTCTGAGCATGTCTCTGTGTCCTCAGCATGTCTGTGCACTTAGCATTTTTCTGCAACATAAATGTGTCTTCGCATGCTAAGCATGACTGTGTGTCCTGAGCGTCTCAGTGTAGGGTGTGGCTCTTCTTTCTGACCATGTCTCTGTATGTGAGCATGAGTCTGTTTTTTTCTAAGCATGTCTTTGAGTTCTGAGCATACTCCATGTGTCCTCAGTGTGTCTATGTGTCCCTAAATTGTCTCTCTGTTTTATACATTCTTTTGTATTCCTTATATATTTCTGCATTCATGTGTTTCGTGTTTTTGCATCCTGAGCATATCTCTTTGTCCTGACTGCAACTCTGTCTCCAATGTGTCTCTTTGTCCTGAGTGCTTTTCTGTGTCTTTTTGTACTGACTGTCTCTGTCAGGAGTGTGTCTTTTCATCCTGACCATGTCTCTGTGTACTTACTGTGTCCTGATCGTTTCTCTGTGTCCTGATCATGTTTCTGTGTCCTGAGCGTGTCTCTTTGTCCTGTCCGTGTCTCACATAGACACACTGAGGACACATGGAGTATTCTCAGAACACAAAGACATGCTTAGAAAGAAACAGACTCAAGTGTTCTGTGTCCTGTCCATGGCTCTCTGTCCTGAGCATGTCTTTGTGTCCTGTCTGTGTCTCTATGTCCTGTCCATATCTCAGTGTGTCCTGAGCGTGTCTCAGTGTGTCCTGAGCGTGTCTCAGTGTGTCCTGAGCGTGTCTCAGTGTGTCTTGAGCGTGTCTCCGCGTTAACTCGTAGCTCCTGTATAATTACAGGTCTTTGATCAGACATACCCATTTGTCTCGGTGGTTCAGACCCTGCAGCACCGCGAGCGTTCCTCCTCCTCCTCCTCGTCCTCGTCCTCGTCCTCGGGATGTTTGTTGTGGAACGCGCTCGATTCTCTCCCGGGGTTTTGTTCCGCTTCGAGCTCTGCAGCTTGCTGTGGATTTTCGGGATGTCTAAGTGCCGATGTTGGAACGGTGTTGTGGATTTTGGAGCAGATCATTACAGCGAATTTCCACGGCTCAGTCTGGAACAGATTCCCCGAGCTGTGATTTGTTGAATCGTGATTTGCAGTTAAGGGACGGAAAACGTTCACGTGAGAGGATAAACGCTCGCAGCTGGAGAATTGATCAGGCTGTCAGCACTCGCGCCCATGACCAGACTGACGACTGAGTGTTTTATTTACATCATTACTGCACGTATCGGCTCCACCCGAAGCACAGAGCTCTGGAGATGTGGAGTTACACGAGGTGTAGAGTTCATCTGCTGCAAAAATATTGACACCCTTCCACCCCGTTTATCTGTGGGATGAGATTAATTACCACTACACTATACACACGTGAGGTTTGTCATAATTAGTGTATGCTTGATTTCTGGAGCTTAAGGACTTTGTGTGTGTGTGTGTGTGTGTGTGTGTGTAATGTCTGCTGGAGTGGATTAAATCCAGCAGTTTCATACTCCCATATTGTTTTTATTTTTCCATAAACTGTTGATTTGGTTCTCAGGTGGCACCGCGTGGCGATCAGCGTGGAGAAGAAATCCATCACCATGATCGTCGACTGTAAGAAGAAAATCTCCAAACCTCTGGACAGAAGTAAGAGACCCGTCATCAGCACAGACGGCATCACGGTGTTCGGCACCAGGATCCTGGATGAGGAGGTGTATGAGGTAAGAACAGCATGCTGGGTAAATCTGAGTCCTCCATGTTCCTCTAAACTCCGCAGTGTGTGTTTCCATCATCCTGTGTTTATGGGAATGTTCAGGCGTCCAACGTGACCTGGAAAACCTGCACATTGACAGACAAGTTCTACAGTCATGGAAAAAAAAAGAAAAGCACCTGGAAACTGGATGAGAACCTGGATTAGAGCTTTAGGGAACGTTATATAAGCTGCTCGTTCACGCCATGGAAACTGTTTTCTGCTGATTTTATTTCTTCATGCAGTCAGTTGAGGATAAAATGCGCTGAACTAATCTACACTTTCAGACGTTTTCAAGTCGGTTCGTACCTTCACCTGAAGTGTTCCTGTGTGATGGCGGATTGACACACACACACACACACACACACGCACACACACACACACCACATGTATAAGCTGCCTGGGTTGGGCAGCATGAGGAACCCAGATCGTTACTGTAGATGGTTTGTCACACTGAGCACCTACAGGACTCTTTATTCTTCTAGTCCAGGCTGCGTCTCACTAACACGACATCATACAGAAATATTTAAATACACTGAGTGTGAAGCAGAACTGACATGCTGTCATAGACACGTCTGCAGCCTTCACTCCTAATGCTATAATACTAATAATTATAATCATTAAAAAACGAACCCGTACAGCTTCTCCTCATCTGACCTTCACATGCACATGTTGTGGCTTTCAAATGAGAACATTTATTTATTTATTTATTTATTTATTTATTTCTTAAATCCGTTGTTGTTGTTTTTTTATAACCCTCTGTGGATTCTTAATGCCAAAAACAAGAACCGTGACCAACAGTGGAGCTGCTGTATGAACACACACACACACACACACACACACACACAGAGAGAGAACAGACGTGGTTCTGCTGGGTTCCTCACACTCCCACCTTCTGACCTTCTCTACTTCTGTGTGTGTTTTGTCTCGGTGTGATGCCTGAAGTTGAAGTCTTTTAACAAACCACGTCAGACGTCTGTCACAATCGAATCACGCGACTTTAGCGTTTAGGGTTAGCTACATTAGCTTCCGAGCGCTAGCTTCACAAATGAAGACGTCGGGTTCTGTTGCGGACAAGGAACAGGAAGTCACCGCAGAGCGGTTCCATGTGTTTTCAGCGAGGAATCGTTTTTTATCGAGAATCTAAAATGAACACAAACATAAAGTAGCGGTTAGCTTGTCCTGCTTCGCGTAAACACCGCGAGTCATAAACACTGAGATCTTCAGGGAATGTTTATGAAGGACTAAACAGATGAAGTGTGTTGTGTTAAATCACATCCTGTGCGCTAGTCAGGAGCGTCCCGCGTGGAGATGAGGTCCTGTGTCTCCTGCATGCTAACGCTAACGTGTGCTGCACTGTCTGTTTGATGTTATCTGGAGGAATGTGTTTAATAAGAACGTTCTGCTGCACACATCTGTCGCGTGAGGATGAAGCTATGCTACACTGCGCGGTGCTAGTCAGGGCTAGCAAAGATTCATTACGTATATTCTGTATATATTAAACCTCATTCTGGTTAATCCCTCTGTAGGAATCCTTTATTGTGTTATTTTATTTTAAATAAAAGCTAAATGACGTGTTTAAGCCTTTGCATGTTGGGAAAATCTTCTGTTTTAGTTAATTGTGTTATAAAATATTGAACCTACTGTACAGTACGTACAGTGACTAGTTGCTGTTTATTTCAGACGTTTGGTTGTTTTCGTCTTTTTCCGTGTTACTCGTGCCCTTTACGCAGCGGCTGAACCACCGGTTTATAGTTTTGGATTCAGTTGCAGGACTTCGCTGCTCTTTTGCACAATGAGAGAGAAGAAAACGTCTCCCCTGACAATCCGCTCCATCTGTTTGTCTTTACTTCATTTTTTCAGCTCGTAATGAACGAGGCTTAAACGTCGCTCGGCTGCGGAGCTGCAGCACAAAGACGTCTTTCAGGACGGATCGAGTCTCAGTTCCAGCTCTGATTTTAAACATAAACACATCGACTAAACTCCATCACTTTTGTAATAATGTGTGTGTGTGTGTGTGTGTGTGTGATGTTTACTTCATCAGCTTGAGTCCAGTGCAACAGATCACAGATCGAGTCAGTGTCGCGCTAGAACCTGTCCAGTCCTGCTTCACTCTGATTGGACACTCCGGTGTCAGTGTTTACACGCCGCTGGTCTGATCGCGTGTGTGTGTTTACTTTTGTGCTTCTTCTCACTGTTTCATCTGTCAGGATGATCATAGAAAAAGGTGTTTTATACTTTGAGTTTAGCTTAGTCTTCTTGATTTCTGATTTTTTGTTTCTGATAAACTCCGCCTTCTATGTTGTGATTGGTTACAAGAATTCAGTCTGGCCTGTGATTGGTTAGAAGCTGTGAGCCAATCAGAGCTCGTTTAGGAACGGATCAGGAACAGAAGCTGAATTTCTCTTCTGGAAACTGGTCACGTGTTACCCCATGTGGGGTGGATCATTACAGGTTTACACACCTGCCTCCGTATCATTCAGATCGGCCTGGGTTAGTTTTATTATTATTATTATTATTATTATGGTAATGTGTTTCTAAAGGTCACAGAGGTGAACGAATCAGGTTCTGTGACTCAGTGAATCAGTGTGTTCATCACCAAATACCATTTAACTACATCATCATCATCATCTTCATCAAACTGGGATTTTTATTTACGTTTATGTTGTACTTTTTTATTCAGTACTGAAGTTTAAATGGCCATTTATTGTGTGCATCATATTTGTGTGTGTGTGTGTGTGTGTGAGTGTGTGTGTGTGTGTGTGTGTGTGTGTTATATGGCTGTATGCTCATAAACAGGAAGCTGAAGAAATAAATCGTGAAAAAGTTGAGTTAGCAGTGAGACGGAGACCGGGTGCAGGAGGGAAAGTGGACGAGAGCACATGAAAGACTGTACTGGAATTCAACCCCCCCCCCACACACACACACACACACACACACACACACACACAGTAATATTTAGGTATGTGTCTGAGTTTCGCCACAAATGCAGCGTGCAGATAAACACAGGTGGACTGAACGGTGCTGTTGAGTGACATTAAACCTCCTGTGAGTCTCTGTGTTTGAGTAAAGGGGAAACGGTAGCTGTGTGTGTGTGTGTGTGTGTGTGTGTGTGTGTGTGTGTGTGTGTGTGTGTGTTTCTGCAGATGGCATAAACAGGTGTGAGATTGGAGGTTAGTGAGCGTCTGTGGCTCAAGAGGAAAATATGATCTGTGTGTGTGTGTGCGCGTGTGAGTGTGTGTGTGTGTGTGTGTATGTGTGTTTCTAGGCAAAAGTTCCACAGATGTTTAAAAGATATTGAAGTTTAAATAAAGCCACAAGGGACAGAGCCCTGGAGATGTGTGTGTGTGTGTGTGTGTGTGTGTGTGTGTGTGTGTGTGCGTGCGCGCTCAGGGTGTATGGCTGATTAACTGTAATGTGCTGAATCATGAATTAACACACACCGTAAAGAGTAAGAGGGGAGAAAGGGGTGCCATAACTTTGTGCAGTACAAGACTTGAGCAAGAGACTGTGTATTTAAAAATGCTAATTAGTGGTCACGTCAATCTTGAGTCTGACCAATCAGAGAAATTCCATAAGATAAGCTCCGCCCACAATATACCAGAGCAGGAAGTACACAGAGTTCGGGTTCTCAGTAGAGTTCATGAAGGTCCTTCAGTAACAAAGTGTCTGGTACTGTGATGTGTCTCACTCTCTGTCTCTCTGTCGCTCCATCTGTCTCACTCTGTGTCTCTCCATCTGCCTCACTCTCTGTCCCTCCACCTGTCTCACTCTCTGTCACTCCATCTGTCTCACTCTGTGTCTCTCCATCTGTCTCACTCTCTGTCTCTCCATCTGTCTTACCCTCTGTCTCTCTGTCTCTCTGCCTGTCTCACTCTCTGTCTCACATCTGTCTCACTCTCTGTCTCTCCATCTGTCTCACTCTCTGTCTCTCTCTCTGTCTCTCCATCTGTCTCACTCTCTGTCTCTCCATCTGTCTCACTCTGTCTCTCCATCTGTCTCTCCATCTGTCTCACTCTCTGTCTCTCCATCTGTCTTACCCTCTGTCTCTCTGTCTCTCCATCTGTCTCTCTGTCTCTCTGCCTGTCTCACTCTCTGTCTCTCTCTCTGTCTGTCTCATGTCTCTCTCTCTGTCTCTCTCTGTCTGTCTCACTCTCTGACTCACTCTCCGTCTCTTTGTCTGTCTCACTCTTTGTGTCTCTCTGTCTCTCTGCCTGTCTCACTCTCTGTCTCTCTCTCGCTGTCTGTCTCAGTCTCTGTGTCTCACTCTCTGTGTCTCTCTCTGTCTGTCTCACTCTCTGTCTCTCTCTCTGTCTCTCTCTCGCTGTCTGTCTCAATCTCTGTGTCTCACTCTTTGTGTCTCTCTCTGTCTGTCTGTCTCTCTGTCGAGGGAACGCTGTGTTCTTCACCTCTGTCCCACTTCTCCTTTTTCTGAAACTGACCCCCTGTGGAGATAGAGCTTCTATTACACACACATACACTTTCACTCCTGTTCTCCCCCCCTGTGTGTGTGTGAGTGTGTATGACAGCGTGTGTGTGTGTGTGTGTGTGTGTGTGTGTGTCTGGTCCACTGCTGGGAAACACATTGTGTGGTGTTACGGTTCCCAGTGGAGTGATAAGCTCCTGGCTGCTGCTGCTGCTGCTGTTTGGAGAGATGCTCCACAGAGAGACCGGCTGCATTTCATCTCTGCTCTCACACACACACACACACACACACACACACACACACACACACACACACACACACACACACACTCTCTCTCTCTC
>JAQMYL010000018.1:22563954-22580767 GCA_030014365.1 Clarias pachynema
ATTCTTCAGAGAATAAAAGGGAATAATTTTCACACATGAACTGGACACACAGAGTCCTGACCTTTGACCCCAGTGAGAGTGTTTAGGACGTGCTGCAGAAGACTTTAATCATTAATACAGAATCTCAGTTAAAGATGAATGCAGCTCTGGACAGAAATAAACGCAGTAACGTTGCATCAGGTGAAGCCGAGCCGTAGTGTGTGTGTGTAATCAAAGCTGGAGTGAAATATTAGAGTGTGTGACTTCTTGGCCAGGCGGTGTGTAACGTGTATAATGTGAGACGATTTAATTTGTATGAACCTCTCAGTCTGTCAGGAATAAAATAAACTTTGCTTTTTACTTTTAGCTGATAATAATAATAATAATAATAATAATAATAATAATAAAACTCTTTTGTTTGTTTTCTGACTTTTTGAATTCCTGCATTTTCTATAAACAGGTGGAACCGAGCGCCACCATCGGAGAGATCAAGATCCAGCTGCACAAACTATGTGTGTTTTCTTTTTCTTTCTTTCTAACAGTGTTTATGATGTGAACTGAACACAGCTGGTCTGAGACACAGCGAGCGTCATTAACGCTTAAGAAGACAACAGTTAAAGAATCACAATCAATTCATTTTATTTGTTCCTAAACACATTAATAGTCATGTTTAAATACACACACACACACACACACACAAAAGTAATGTTTGATCCTGTAGTCTAAATAAGTTTGAATAAGTGTGTGTGTGTGTGTGTGTGTGTGTGTGTGTGATTAGCAGTTACACAGTGATCTGATGAACGTTTATATTTAATACTGTAGTTCTAAGTGTTGTTGTTGTTGTTGTTGTGTCTGTTGCAGATCCGCGGTGGTATCCAGCCAGACAGGCTCTGAAACTCCATCCTGGTAAAACGGCTTCATTTCCTCATCGTAGCGTCGCTGCACTGACGTCACCTTAAACACACCTTCAGCACCGCAACACTAACAGCTGGCACTGAGAGACAGACAGACAGAAGGACAGGCAGAGAGACAGAAAGACATAAGAACAGAAAGACTTACAGGACACAGAGATAGACAGCTCGAGAGGGAGACAGACAAAAGCTGTGATGCGGTGTTGTAGAATGTGGACACAAAGACAGACAGACAAACAGATCTAATAAGGGACAGACAGACACATCGACAGAGACACAGAAAAGCAGACAGACTAAAGGATAAAAGACACAGAAGGAGACACAGGTACTGTAGATAGACAGATGGACAGACAGTTACAGACAGACAAAGGGCAGGGTTGATGATCAGAAACAGACAGACAGTAGTTCAGACAGACTTCAGTAGGCGAGACAGACAGACAGACAGACAGACAGTGTAGAATTACAGCAGGTCTGAGTGGAAATTCACAAAAAAGTCGTGTATTTGAAGTGAAAGTCATTTTCAGCTCTTGAATTAAAACATTTTAATCTTTGATCTGATTCTCATCGTGTTTTTATTCTGCGTCTCATTAAAACACGTCGCTGCTGTTCAGAGGGAAAAGCTCTGAGAGATGAAGATGTTCTGGAGGATCTGCCTGTGGGGACGACGGCCACCATGTTCCTGCAGGACCTCGGGCCTCAGCTAGGCTGGACCGTGGTGAGGAGACACACACACACACACACACACACACACACACACACACACACACACACACACACTCACACACACACACTCACACACACACACACACACACACACACACACATTTATGTTCATACACACCACCACATTCACCTTCAGATTCTTACATTCTTGTGTGTGTGTGTGTATGTGTGTGTGTGTGTGTGTGTGTGTGTGTGTTATTACAGGTCTTTCTGTCAGAGAGCATCGGGCCACTTTTTATTTATCTGCTGTTTTACTATCGGTTGCCGTTTATCTACAGTCACGAGTACGATTACACACGAAGCTCACACACCGCCGTCAGGTCAGACTTAACTTTATTACTATATAAGTATTATTATTATTATTATTATTATCATAATTATGATTATTATTATTATTATCATTATTATTACTATTATTATTATTATTATTATTATCATCATTATGATTATTATTATTATTATCATTATTATTATTAGTATAATTATTATTAGTAGTAGATTTTATATGCCTTGCAGAGTGTGAGCGTGTTAGCGCTGTGTGTCACATTACTGTGATTAATGTTGTCTCAAGACTCTGCTTTCTGTTTATATCACACTGTGATGAGGCCATGTTGAGGTCATGAGGTTACTAAAGGTCAAAACAGCTCGATTCTGATTCATTGTTTCAGTAAACAAACAGGATGAAATTTGATACCTAATATCTTTGTGTGTGTGTGTGTGTGTGTGTGTGTGTGTGTGTGTGTGTGTGAAATTTCTCCTTCTCTGTGCAGATTGGCGTGTGTGTGTCACACTCTGCACTATATAAAGCGATTAGTGGAGACGATATTCATCCACCGGTTTTCAGACGGGACTCTGCCGCTGCACACCATAGCGCTGGTTTATTATTATTTATTATTTATTAAATTGTTAACATAATTAGAGATTGTATATTGTATATTTTGATTGCTTGTCTGTAGGATTTTCATAGTTTGATGAGAAGTTCAGGAATCTGAATTGTCTTTACCTTCATGTTGGTCAGGATGTTAGCACTGCTAACCCAGTTATTCTCTCAGCCAATCAGAGGCTGTGGGCGGGGCTAACTGCTGTTTGATGTTATTTTGCAGAACTGTTTATATTACTGGGGGTTTGCAGCGTGGTTAGCGTACTACATCAACCATCCTCTCTACACCACGCCCAGTAAGTGTTCACTACCTAGTGTTCACTACTTCACTACCTAGTGTTCACTCCTTACTGCTCACTGCATGGTGTTCATGATGTACAATAATATCACAAACATCAACATTCACTTCATTCTGTTTTAAATCCATATTTTTATTCCAGTGTTTCTCTCGACTGACCTGAACATCGTCCGAGTGACTCTTTATTAATCTTTATAAACATTTTAAGTGAAACTCTGGTCCAGTTTTAGTGAGAAGGTGTAAGTGCAGGGGGTGTGAGCGAGAGCAGTGTGTTAACACTCGCACATTACCGTGTGTGTTTTTCAATTTTAGTGTACGGAAAAATTCAGATCTACACGGCGTTCCTGACGTTCCTGGTGTGTGTCCTAAAGTCCGGTTTCAGTAAATAAATAAATAAATAAATAAAAATGTATACATTTGAATTCTGTTGTGAATGTCAGCGTGACGTTCCAGCTGTGTGTGTGTGTGTGTGTGTGTGTGTGTGTGTGTGTGTCTGCTCTTCTCTCAGATCTGTGAGTCTGGAAACATCTCCATTCACCTCGTCCTCAATCACCTCAGCTGTAACGGTCAGAGGATAACCTTTAATCATCATCATCATCATCACCACCATCACCATCATCATCACCATCATCATCACCATCATCATCATCACCATCATCAACACTACCTTTAATAAAACATTAATCTCTCATCACATCAGAGAGAATGAGAGCTGAACATATGGTGTGTGTGTGTGTGTGTGTGTGTGTGTGTGTGTTTGTTTCAGGATCGAGGCCGATGCAGATTCCATACCCGAGTAAAAATCCCTTCACCTGGTTGTTTTTCTTTGTCTCCTGCCCAAACTACACATATGAGGTGTGTTACACACACACACACACACACACACAGTTTGCTTGTAGTTTATGTTAATGTTATTGATTCTGTGTGTTGGTTTGTTCACAGGTGTGTTCCTGGATCAGCTTCTCAGTGATGACGCAGTGTGTTCCAGGTTCACACCTCACACCTTCTAACACACACACACATACACCTTCTAACCCACATGAGATCTGTCTGACAGTAATAACCTCCCCGCGTCTCTCCTGCAGTGGCTGTGTTCACGCTGATCGGGTTTGTACAGATGACCATCTGGGCTCGAGACAAACACAGAACCTACAGGCAGGAGTTCCCCGAGTACCCCGAGCTCAGGAGCGCCATCATTCCACTCTTCCTCTAGTGATTTGGGACACAGCGCACAAACAACCCTTTTATAACCTTGCTTTATTTCACACACACACACACACACACACACACACACACACACACACACACACACACACACACACACACACATGCACGACAGAGAGAAACATTTATCAGAGAAATCTGATGCTGTGCTAAAAGCGTGAAATTCTGTAAAAAGCTCCGTCCTGAATTTCCTGATGAGTTTTTCGGTGAGAGATGAGACGAGACGAGATGAGACGAGAGACGAGAGACGAGACGAGAGCGTTTGGGACGCGACCTGACGTCACTGTGATCGAAAAACTTTAAACCACCAAAAGATGAATGTTTACTAGAATTTCTTTATTTATCGTAATATAATTCAATATTTTCTACAAAGTTAAATGTTTTTTTCTGAATCCTGTAAACAGCTGCTCGATGTGAAACAGCTGGAAAATAAAAAGATTAAATGTTTCTGAGAGTTTTTTTTTCATTACAGGTGTGTGTTGTGTTCAGGACACGACTTTACACATTTCATTAATTATAATTAGTAAGTAAAAATGTGAAAATGAATATTTTATATATATTAAAACATGAATATATATATATATATATATTAATAAGAGCTTTATTCTGGCTTAAAAGCTGCAGCAATTTGTGTGTGTGTGTGTGTGTGTGTGTGTGTGTCAGATAGATAAAACAGGCACGGCTTCAGCAGAAAAGCACAAACACCTAAAAAAAGTGCAAAAACAATAAGACAGCATATTTACAGAACATGTAAACGTGGTGACATGTCACGTACACACATACACACACACACACACACACACACACTTCTTTACATCCCCAGTATCGTGCTATTTATTTATTTATTTTTTATAATTTTTTGGGGTTTTTTCCAATTTTCTCCCCTAATTTAGTTGTATCCAATTCCTCCCCGTCACTAGGGGGCTCCACATTAAGGCTACTACTACCACTCAGCCGGGAGGGCCGAAGACTATCACATGTTTCCTCTGAACCGCGTGACGCCAGCCGACCGCATCTTTTCGAACTGCTCGCTCACGCACCATTAGGGGCGGAGTAACACACTCGGAGGACAGCGCTATCCGCTCCTTCCGCGTGCGCGAGCTCACAGACGCCCCTGATTGGCTGTAGATGTGTTAATGTGTTATTGATGTTACACTTCACATGACACACAGATGGACAGCAGTACACACACACACACACACACACACACACTGCTGATGATCATCATCACTCACTCGCTCCATCTTTATTACTTATTTATTACTGTGTCAGAAATCGGATTAAACTTCCTCCTTTGATTCATTAAATCATTAGTAAACAGGAGTGTGTGTGTGTGTGTGTGTGTGTGTGTGTGTGTGTGTGTGTGTGTGTGATGATGTTTTTACGTGACATGGTTATTTTTTGGAAGAAGCCCTAACAGGTGAGATTTTTGCCTCTCGTCTGGCTCCGGCTGCTTTGGGATGAAGAACGACATCATCATCATCCTCACCCGACTGCTGCTTCGCAAAATTCACAAACACCTGCAGGAAGAACAAAACACATCACATTATAATAAACTCTAATCTAATTTAATCTAATCTAAATCTAAATCACATGGAAATCAAATCAAGGCAGAGTTTCATTTACATTTAGGCTTTTAGCAGACGCTCGTATCCAGAGCAACTTACAAAAAGTTCTCTGAAGTTCACGTCACTGGACAGATACAGATACTGACACTGGGTTACTGAGTTACTAACTAAGTGCCATCAGTCGCACACAACTGGGAAGAGGGTTTTTCCCCCTCTGTTCTGAGTAAAAAAACTTAAGGACAACATGGATGGGGTGTGGTCAGGGGCGTGGTCAGGGTGTGATCAGGGGCGTGGTCAGGGTGTAACAATAGAGCGTTTGTGATTTATTTGAGCATTTTAATTCGAGCACTTCCTTCTGCTTGAGATAAAATGATTTAAGGATTTAATGGCTGCTGCATCTTGTTGATGTCTCGCCACTAGAGGGCGTCGCCCCTGAAATTAAACACACTTTGGACCTGCTCACTTTTCACTTCACAATTATTTGTGACTCTTTTCTCTTTTGTAGAGTTTTAGAAACACAGTAGGTAGTTGTTACACATTGGTTTGTTCATTGTGCCCTCTAGTGGTTGCTCATAATATAGCAGGTTAAGCTGTAGTAACTTCCTGCAGAAAGAGTAGAAGAAGAAATAATAAAATCTCTTTTTTCCTTTTCTGCTTGTTAAAAGTAACGTGTGAAGCTTAAGTTTGTTTTAAACTGCACACATAGTGAGGAGGATGTTTACGATACTGAAACAAAGATTATTATTTTGACACGTGATTAGCTATTTGTAGCTAACGTAGCTGGCTAAAATTGGGAACCAGTAGCTCCAGTATCTCACCTTTAAGTTCAGTTAAGTTCAGCCCACACTGTAGCTCCAGTATCTCACCTTCGCCCCTCCATGGGGTTTTAAAGCTCTTCGTTATGTCATGATAGTTTTTCTACATTCATGAAACACATTTGCTTGACTAAGGAGTCGCTGGAACAGCTGTTTGGAAAGTTAGTTACGCCTAACTAGCGAGTCCAATGACACACACACACACACACACACACACACACACATAAATGGTGCTTTTTATTCACCTGGTCCAGCGTGGTCTGAGACACGGAGTAGTCCTCGATGTTGAGTTTGTGTTTGTTTTCTGCCACCAGCTGGAAGACTCGAGCGAGCGATGACGAGCCGATCTCGTACTGCAGGGTGTTGTAGTGCTTCTCGCGCTGCACACATTTTGGAAAGTTGCTCTCCATGAACGCTTCAGCGGGACCGAGGTCCGGAGAGGAACCGGCTCGAGCCGCTCGGATCTTCATCGTCACCACGTAACCGTCTCCGAACCTGAGAACCGAACACACACACACACACACGCGTCTGGAGTCAAACACAGGGGGTCCAGTTAGTGTAGGAGGGGAACATCATCACCACGACCGGTCCCGTCCCGAATCCAGCACTGTGGACTTTTAGTTCATCACCCGTCTCACATTGTCTCACATCAGTGCAGCGTTTGTTTAACCATCAGATAAACTCACAACTGAAGTGCGAAGATTTCTTAACAAATGAAACCTTAAACCTAACTTAAACAAACCTAAAATAAGATTATAATTAAGATTATATTTATTATATATTTATTATTTATTTATATATTTATTAGATATACTTATTATATTATTATCTCCTATTCTGAGAGACTGTAGCTGATGTCTGGTGTTTTGCCGGCGATCTGTGAAACCCAGAGCATCAGGTTCTTCACTAAACTGGAGACGTCCCAGTGTCTGATGCCCCAGTGTCTGATGTCCCAGTGTCTGATGCCCCAGTGTCTGATGCCCCAGTGTCTGATGGGAAAAATTAATTCCAATCTATTTGGCTAAAATTCTTCATCATCAGTAATATCCACGATCTGTTTCATCACTTTGTCATCATCAGTTCTCAGGAGGACGTTTATACTTCAGAAGGCAAAAGTAATAGCACTCTTTCTTTATTTAAAAAAAAATGTAAAAATCTTACTTGTACTTGAGGTGTTGGATTGTGCCAAGACATTTGAACGTGCCGTTCACCATGATGGCCAAACGAGTGCACAACGCCTCACACTCCTCCATACTGCACACACACACACACACACACCGACACACACACACACACACACATTAAACTCACAAGCTCACGGGTCTCAATACACTCGATCAGTTTAGTGATGAAGATATGAAATGACCACACACACACACACACACACACACACATCTTGCTAATAATCAAGTCTCTTTTTAATAGATATAATTTGGGGAATTTACAGGGAATGGGGGTGAATACTTATGCAAAGATGCTACGAGTCCTCTTGCTGGAGCTCCCAGAGTGAGGTCATGCCCACTGGTGTAGGAGTTAATGTCCCAGTCTCTGGTGTGTGAGGTCCCTGGCTCGTGTCTCTGTGTCTTTACTTTAGCTTTAGTTCAGTGTTACCGTATGTAAACACTACTATGAGATCCTGTAGCGTATGTGAATAAGCCCCGCCTCCTGGTCGAGTGGTTAAAGGTTCGAAGCCCAGGACTTTGGGATACGAGTGCTGGAACTGACAGAACATGTGGCAGGAGGAGTGATGTGGACCCTGCAGGACGGCCAGTGGGCATGACCTAACTCTGGGAGCTCCAGCAAGAGGACTCTTTGCATAAGTATTCACCCCCATTCCCTGTAAATCCCTCGAATTAGATCTATTGAAAAGAGACTTGATTATTAGCCAGATAATCTGATGCTGTAAAGCGCTGTATCATCGTGTTCTGGTTTATTGCTCTGAGTTTGTGGCTCTGTTTCGCCTCCATGTGGACGGACTTGGAATTCAAATTCATAATCAAATCAAATTAAACACAGGTTCCTCTGTGCAAAACAACTGTGTCCCTGTTCCACCAGGCTGTATATTTGACACCCCTGTTGTAAATGCGTGTGTCTGTATGTGTGTGTGTGTGTGTGTGTGTAGCAGTTTGACCCAGCTTGCCTGTGTGATGTTAGAACTACAGCTCTGCCGTCTCGTATGACGCTCATGATTGCGTTCCACATGAAGCGGCGTGAGTGAGGATCCATCCCACTGGTGGGTTCATCCTGTAAACACCACAGTCAGGGTTAAACACGGCGAGGGTTCGAACCCAGCACTGACTGATCTACAGGAGAAATTCCAGAATAATTATTACAGAGTTTATTTAGATTCAAGTGTAAGAGCCTGGAGCAATGACACTGATTAACTAATAAATACTGTGTGTGTGTGTGTGTGTGTGTGTGTGTACCAAAAACTAAAATAGTTGTTTATGGAATAATCATGTCTTAAAGATACGGCTTGACCTCTGACGCTGGAGAATCCTTCCATACATGCTACAGAAACAACACCTTCGAGAAAACTTTATCCAATCGAATCATGTTTCATTTGTTTATAATTAGTTATAATTAGCGCCTGCCTGCGTGTTAACTGTTTCTATGGAAACCATAACGTATCGTCATTAATATAAACCTGTGCTGCTGTCAGAGAGAATTAATCAACACCTTCTGACCAATCAGCTGCTTCCCTTCAAAGTAAATCTATCATTAATTTATAATACAATATTGCATACATACATACATATTATTATTATTATTATTATTATAATGATGAAGATGATGATGATGACCAGCAGCAGTAGAGGTGGGCGGCCGATCATGGCGATGGCAGTGGACAGTTTCCTCTTGTTTCCTCCGCTGTACGTTCCAGCACAGAGACCTTCATACTCCGACAGGCCAATTTTATCTACACACCACTGCGCCACCTGCAGGACACATGGAGCAGTGTGCGGTCACTTCATGTGAGATATTCACCCTTTTACTTCATGAACGTCGATTGCTCTGTATGTTTCTGACTAACGATCCCTGACTCACTCGGCCGATCTCGGACTCGGGAACTCCCCGGAGCCGCGCGTACAGGTACAGGTGCTCTCGGCCCGTCAGCAGCTCATCGATCGCGTCGAACTGCGGACAGTAGCCCATGTTCTGGTGCACATCCAGGATGTTGGACAGAATACTAGAGTAAGAAACATCAAAGTACCACAATTCACGATTCAGCCGTACTTAAGTGTCATGTCTCAGTGTGGTTTCTTACGAACAGTTTTCACACATTTAGGTGGTACCTGTATCCGGCTACCGAGGCCTCACCGGAGGTCACGTCTGTGTCTCCAGTCAGCATTTTAAAAGTGGTAGTTTTTCCAGCACCGTTTACACCGAGCAGCCCAAAACACTGTGAACGCAGGCTAACGTTAACCTCAGCACTGTTAGTGTTTCAGCACAGAGACATAAACGAGATGTTTTACCTCCCCAGGTGGGACACCCACACAGATCCGATCCACCGCCGGCCTCTTCCTCCCCACGTACACCTGAACACACACACACACACACACACTGGTGTGTAAGTGATGATGGTTTACAGATGTGTGAGTAAGGTGTAGTCTATGCTGACCTTGGTGAGATCTCGGACGTGCAGGATGTCGTTGTTTTGTGTCCTGCTGTAAATCCTCTGTCTCTCCTGAGCAACATCATCATCTTCATCAGGAGCTGGGATCTGACTATAGTCACATAACCTGCACAGGACCACACCCACCACCTCCATCACACTGACCACACCCATTACACTGACCACACCCACCACCTCCATCACACTGACCACACCCATTACACGGACCACACCCACCACCTCCATCACCACACCCATCACACTGACCACACCCATCTCCTGATTATATTATGTACAGTGGGTATGGAAAAGAATCAACCTCTTTAAAATAATCACATTTTGTTGCTTTGCAGCCTGAAATGAAGACACAGTTTTTGTTTTATCCATCTGTATCTATCTTTTAACATCCAAGTGAAAATTATAAGACCAACATGTCAGAAAAATTAAAGAATCGAAATCAGGTGAAACTAATCATCTTCTCACTGGCACTCATGAGAAGCCATTTGACTTTCAACTGTGATCAGCTGTGGTCATTTTGATTATCTCAGCATGAACAGCTGGAGCATTTCAGTCCCTGGTAGTGCAACTGAAGCAAACAATCAAATACCAAATCACATCTATTATTAAGAAGCGGAAGGTATTCACGTCAGATCCTCCCTGGATCAGCATGTTGCCCCAAACTGTATGAAACAGAGGCTACCAAGAGGCCCACAGCAACTCTGAAGCAGTTGCAGGAATTTATAACAAAGAGCGGTCATTGTCAACCTTGTCATTCAATATTATTCAAATTCTCCACAAATGTGGCTTGTATTGGAGGGTTTTGCAAGAAAAAAGTCACTCCTCAAGAAAGGCTACATGCAGTCACAACTGAGCTTTGCAAAAACAAAGGCGGATAAACTCCATTGAAAGTCTGTGGAACGATGTGACGACTGCAGTCCACAAACGGTCACCATCAAATTTAACTCCGCAGATCAGACTGCTGAGTGTTTACGACAGGCAGAAGTAAGAGCTGCCGAAACATCGGAGCAGCGTAAGGAGCGACAGAGAGTTGACCAAATACTCTATTCTCAGGAAATGGTTGTACGCTGGCCTTCAATTCCCACCTTGGGTCTGTGTGCATGGAGTGTGCATGTTCTTTCCTCGTGCTTGGTGGGTTTCCTCCCCAGTCCGAAGACATGCAGATTAGGTGAATGATGTTCCCAAATTCCCGTAGTGTGTGAATGAGTGTGTACGTGTGTTTGCCCTGTGATGGATTGGCACCCCATGTACCCTGCCTCATACCCTAAGTCTCCTGACATAGGCTCCATGTATACAGGATAACGCGGTATAGACGATGAGTGAGTGAATGAAAATAAGTCCTGCAAAAGAAAAATGTGGGCAAATATTGCAAAGCCAAGATGTCCAAAGCTTTTTGTGCCTTTGAGAAGGTGATTAGCTTCACCAGACTGAGTTTAAGTCATTTCCTGGAGGTTTGATCCTTTTCCATATCAGTGATTCAGTTTTTCCCCTATTTTTTCTGACATGTTGATGTTAAATCTTTCACTTGGATGTTAAAAGTTTTAATAAGTAAATACAGTTGGATAAAACAAAAATTATGTCTGTCTTCATTTCAGGCTGCAAAGAAACAAAATGTGATTTTTTTGGGGGGAGGGGGCGGGGCGGGGTCTTTTCTATACTCACTGTATATAAAGTAAATCATGTGGAACTCTCACTCACCAGTGATCCAGGAAGAACCTGTACTGAATGAGGAGAGTAAAGCTGAAGTAGATGAAGCCCTCCAGTGCCATACACACCACGTACTTCCCCACAAAGTCCCACTTGAACGGGTCCCGAACAAACTCCTCCCCTTTACACACAAACAATATACATTACACTCTCCCGATGCGTTAATGAAGTGTATTTACTCCATTCTAAATAACATGAGGTTACATCACCAAATCGGGCGTAGACGTCGGTCACCGCCTGGTTCATGGCCAGGTCGATCAGGCCCCGCCCCAAACAGAAATGAGGGAAAATCAGCAGCACCTTCTTTAATCCCTCATTAAACAGGAGCAGGGACTGAAACAGGGGACGGTGTGTGTTAGAGTAACCGTACTGATCATGAAGGAGGGAGTATTACCGAAACACACACACACACACACACACACACACACACACACACACACACACACACACACACACACAGATAAGTGTAAGGGGATTACCCTGTTGTTCTCAAAGAGCTCAAGGATGAAGGTGATGGTGCTGCTGTTAATGCCAATGAACAGGTTAATGCAGGACAGAGAGACGTATGCGGTGCTGGGAACGCTGAACACGAACGACAGGGGGTACATCATCGGCGTCACGGACCACCTGCAACCACCAACACCCCCCAACCGCCCCCCCCCCAAAGCTCAGGCCAGTAAATAAGAGTAAGTCATATAGTTAAAGAAAAATACAGCAAGGTAAGAAAAAAAGGAAATTAAGAATGAACTAAAATGAAGGAAACAGAGAACCATAAGACTAAAGAGAAACGAGTTAATGTAGATGGCGAGAGAAGAAGAAGAAGAAGAGGAAGAAGAAGAGGTAGGAGAAGAAAAAAGGAAAATATTGCAGACAAGAAGGAGAACATGAAGAGGGACAGAAAGGAGAGAAAACAGAATAAGAAGATAAGAAAGAAGGAAGATGAAGGTGGTGATGATGATAACAGAGAAGAGGGAAAGGAGGACATGATGAAAAATGAAGAAGGTGAAGAAGGAGAAAGGTTAGAGGAAGCAGGAGAAGTAGGAGGAGAAAGAGAAGATGAAGCTGACCCGTATAAGCTCAGCAGGGTGATGAGCGCCGACAGGTTGCTGGGGGACGTGTAGCATTTTTTATCGAAAGCGATGAAGATGGAGACGACCAAGACCGTGCTGATGGAGTAATTCACCTACAGAGTCACAGAGAAAAGATTCAGCTCCTGCACTTCCTCAGGAGGGTCTGGAACCTCAATAATATAGACGTGAGGATGAAGATGATGATGATGATGATGCAGAAGAGTTTGAAGCCCTCACCATGTCCCAGAAGAAGTTGGTGAGCCAGTAAACGAGAGGACTGACCCCACTAACGAACTGCAGGTGTTTGGCCTTCGTTGCTCGCTCCTGGATGAGGTAGAGGACGAAACTTGCTGGGACAAAGGACATGGCGAAGATCACGCAAATGGCCACCATGGCATCCACAGACGTGGTCAAGCTGCTCAACACACACACACACACACACACACACATCACATCACAGAGAACTAACCGAAACAAATGAAATCATGGTTTAACAAAAAAGTCCTCAGTTTAATAAAAAAAACTAAGAAAAATAAAAGATCCAGAAAACTATAAATATTTCAAGAATAAAGTCAGTGTTTAAGGGGAGAAACAAACATTTAAGTAAATAGTATTTAATTTCTGCAGAAATGTGATCTGTGACTTTAATTGACTTTAATTAATTGACTTTAATTGACTGTGTCTGTGTTTAATTGAGATGTAGATGAGAAGTAGGTGTGGTCTGGACATGGCCTGTTTGTAATCTGTACATGGTCTGGGTGTGGCCTGGGTATGTTGTGGGCGTGGCCTAAGACACCCACATTGTGACGTCAGAGAGCTGCTCCTTGGTCAGGTTGAGGGGGTGGTTGATGGCGGTGATGCCGAACTCAGACGGATCAGCGTGAAAAGGCAGGTTTGCGCGTAGGATGGCGTTGTTCGCTATGTTCACGAAGGCCACCATGGCGTGCCACCCTTTATTATTAAACCACACCTGTGACATCACACAGAACACACAGCAAGGGGACTTGACCAAGGGAACAAGGGGTGAGTGTGAAAGTACATTACTGCAAGTTTCAAATCATATTTCTGACAAACGTTTACCTTCACGTTATATTCGCTTTCCATGTGGTGCAGGAACGGTCCGATTTCTTCAACAGCGAGTCTGCAGTAGGGACCCTACAGAGGGGTCAGTGTGAAATGACATGCTTTTACATACATAGCATTAACATAAACTATTGTTATATCTAGGTGATATATGTAGTGTGCCTCTGTAGAGTGCCTCTGTAGGGTGCCTACCCCAGTGATGTTCATCATGTTTCCGAGCTGGTACAGGAAGTTCTGTATGGTTACAGGATCCACATCCACAACAGGAAGTTGGCCTCCGACAGACAGACCGCCGTACCTGAGAACACAAACCAGTGTGATTACTGGGAAAAACCTTCAGAGTGTACTGGACTGAGGAGGAGATGGAAGTGAAAGAGACACGTTACCTCTGCTCGTTCACCCAGTATTTACTCTTTAAGCTGTGTGTGAGAAGCCTCAGGTTAGTGTCAGAGCTGTGATGTCATAAAAATGCAGGTACAGGTAGGTGTGGTGACGCTCACCTGGTCCTGATGAGACTGGGATACGTCTTCACCAGGTAGTCCGACATGTTTCTGTCTGTCAGGTCGAGCAGAGTGTCTCCTGTCGCTTCTTTCCTCTGGACACAAACAGTGAGCACACTGATAACAATGCTAACAATGCTAGTAGAGTTAACAATGCTAACATAGTGCGCTACGGACATGCAGGTGATGTGCTAGAACCGCCAAAGTGTAAACCATCAGACACTTTTCACTCGGAATGCTTGTAGACCGTTCAGTAAAAGGGGCGGGGTGATCGGAGGGGCGTGGCCAGCGCAATCTTGTATAATTTTAACTTGTGATGATTTTGTTTGAAGTGAATGGATTCTGCCCTGCAGCCATTAGCGTACCTGGCGTGGAGGCAGTCCTCCTGCTCCGATTGGACAGACCGGGAGCATCGTGAGCTTCTGATTGGTGCTGCACTGACAGGAAGGGGAGGGGTTACGCTCCGTCCACTCAGGACTCAGTAAGATGTTACTAATCACCGGAGAAACGGGTGGAACTTCCCAATCTGTCGTAACATGCCCACATGGCAAGTTCCTACACGCACACACACACACACACACACACAAAAACATTCACATAGATAATGCCAAACTGAGCTAACACTGTTTTAAAGAAGAATCTGTCGTAATCTTTATCCTTTAGAGTAAAACTCTGTCCTGGTTAGTCTAACACACTCCTGATATTTATTCTACTCTCTAATCCACATCCAGACCATGCTAACAATGCTAACAATGCTAACAACGCCAGAATCTTGTATTTATTAGTTTTATTTCAGCGATAGACCAGAGATGTAGAGATGTTAACAGTGGTGTGTGTGGTGTCTTACTCTAGCGGCTGGTCCTTCATACAGCGCGTCCCCATCCCCGGGTCTCTCAGCAGCGTGTAGATAAAGTGTCTCATGGTGGGATGGGACGGGCGCTCGTTACTGAAACGAGCAAATTATGACTAATTAAATCTCACCGCAGCACTAATTAAGACGTCAGGTATAAAGTGAAGCGGCGCCGACCTTAAGAAGGTGAGCTGATGTCCGTACATCCAGGGTGTGAGGGTTAGACTCGGGTACTCGCCAAACGGGGGGACGATCAGAGTGAAGAACAGGGCAACTAACACGAAGCTCGCTGGCAGAACAATCTACACACACACACACACACACACACACACACACACAGGATGAATATAGAAATATCTGTTTCTAATAATTGTCTACATATTACAAGTGTTTGAGTGAAAGTGGTGGGGGTGACTGAGTGAGACAGTGAGCATGTCAGAGTAAGACAGGTGAGCATGTCTGTGTGAGACAGGTGGGCGTGTCTGAGTAAGACAGGTTGGCGTTCCTGTGTGAGACAGGTGGGCGTGTGTGTGTGAGACAGGTGGGCGTGTCTGTGTAAGACAGGTGGGCATGTCTGTGTGAGACAGGTGGGCGTATCTGAGTAAGACAGGTGGGCGTGTCTGTGTGAGACAGGTGGGCATGTCTGTGTAAGACAGGTGGGCGTGTCTGTGTAAGACAGGTGGGCATGTCTGTGTGAGACAGGTGGGCGTATCTGAGTAAGACAGGTGGGTGTGTCTGTGCGAGACAGGTGAATGTGTTTGAGTGAGACAGGTGGGTGTGTTTAAGGGAGACAGGTGGGGTGTCTGTGAGACAGGTGGGCGTGTTTGAGTGAGACAGGTGGGCGTGTCTGAATTGAACGATCGGGAGTCTTTGATGTCACCTGAGCGAGAAAGTCCTCGGAGCTGCGTGTTGCGTGATGAAATCTCTTCACCAGTAAAGCATGAAACTGTTTCATCACCAGACTGAGACCTTTGACCTGTCTCGAGGCTTTCCCAGTGCCACTGCCCGAGACGCCACCCGTCCCCACGCCATTCTTCTGTGCTCCGTTCTCCTGAGCTCCATTCCCTCCTGCAGGAGACCACACAGAGAACATCTCAAGAAACTCACTGTAAAAACTGTAACGAAATTTCTAGCAAAGCTATGGGCTACAGGGCATTAATTAATGCTAAGCTAAAGTGCTAAAGTGCCTCAGTGCGCGGTGCAGGAATGCTAATCAGCACTAGCTTGCCCGAGCACTTTATCACCTTCAGGAGCCACAGATTTATTAGTGTCTCTCAACAAACTGCTGCTTTTCTTCCTCTGCAACATCCACTGCTCTGGGGAACATCATTAGATACGATACATACCGTTACACACCAATGACAAACACACACACACACACACACACACACACACACACACACACACACACAGAGGCACCAGCGATAATCATAAATTCATACAAAAGACACAAGAAGGTGAACAATAACAACACAAACATCAACACACAAATTGTATGTAAACGTTAAAAACTAACACAAATTACACAGAAGGAAACAAGACGAGGGCGCTGCAGGTGGGAGTGGGAGGAG
>JAQMYL010000018.1:22673258-22683681 GCA_030014365.1 Clarias pachynema
GTGCGCGCGCGCTTGAGAGTCTCTATTGGTAAACTGGTTTGTGTGTGTGTGTGTGTGTGTGTGTGTGTGTGTGTGTGTGTGTGTGTGTGTGTGTGTGTGTGTGTGTGTGAGGAGGGGACTGCAGATCCAACAAGGTACCGGGACGGTGACATGAGAAAGCAGAACCGGGTTGTGGTGGGGCGCGGGGTCACTGAGGGTTCATTGAGGAGAAGGTGACCCCATTGCCGTCTCACACCACACTTTGTAACACACACACACACACACACACACACACACACACACACCCGGACTAACAGGAACCAAAGGAACTCAGGGTTCTGCTTCAGTTCTCATCAACTCTCATCACATCAGACCAGAGATCCGACCAGAGCCACGCCCTCCCACTGCTCCACAACCAGACACTGTGTCTCTGTATCTGTGTGTCTGGTGGGCGTGGCCTGTGACAGAGCAGCAGCCAATCAGAGTAAAGTTCATTGAATGGTTTAGTGTGTTAGTGCTGATTAAATAAATTCCACACAAACCCGAAACTGAGTAAACACCCAGGGGGCATCAGGACGCCCCGCCCCAAAACTCACCCCCCGCTAACCCCCACCCCAACTACCCCACCCTTATAGATACACTGCAGCCAATCAGCTCTCATTACATCATCAATAATTTACACAACACTGACCCTTAAAGAATCTCATTAATGTTTATGTCTCATGTGTGTGTGTGTGAGATACAGAGAGAGAGACTGTGTGTGTGTGTGTGTGTGTGTGTGTGTGTGTGTGACTGAGCGAGTCAGGCCGGTTTACTCCTCCACATTGTCACTAACTGCCACTTCCTTTCTCTGCTGCTCACACACTTTTCCCTTATAAGGCAACGAGCTCAGCAAACACGACACACACACACACACACACACACACACACACACACACACTTCAAAAACCATGTGATTCAAAGGGCACACCTTACACCCAACACCCACCCTGCATTAACACACACAGTTAAATCCACTGTGTGTGTGTAGCCATGGAATGTGCCCCCCCCACCCCCAGGAGTGAAATAGCCGGTGAGTGAGAGAACACCGTCTCCGTCTCTCTCTCACTTCCTGTAGAACAGATAAGGGACAACACACACACACACACACACACACACGTGACTAGAACTTAAAACACCCTGTGTGTGTGTGTGTAATTAAACTGGGGTTAAGTAATAAGAGAAGTTTAAAGTGAAAGACGTGGATCATGCTGTAATATCCGCTCTCCCTCACACACACACACACACACACCCCTACCTGTGTTTGTTACTAGAGAGTGTGTGTGTGTGACACTAAGGTGAGGCTGTAATACACACACTCCACACGGACGCTCTGAATGATTCATAGACATTAAATAAACGCTGTGTGTTAAGTGTGTGTGTGTGTTTACTCACCAGTGCATTATGGGCAAAAAATACCTCATCAGGACAAAGAGGGTGTATGACATCGTGCAGTGTGTGTGTGCAGTCAGAGTGATACGACACGGCTGTACTAATATACAGGCCACATGTGTGTGTGTGTGTGTGTGTGTGTGTGTGTGTGAGTGTGAGAGAGAGAGAGAGAGAGAGAGAGTTAAGTAATGGTTTATAATGACTGGAGACATCACGTGCAGTTTAATCCTGCAGGAACACACACACTTTACTCTTACTTTCCTCACACAGCAGGACACACACACACACACACACACCCCGACACACACAATAACTCCTAACATAGAAGGGGTGGAGGAACCACCAGTTACAGTAAAGAGTTTGGGTACAAGAGACTGTACACACACACACACACTCCGGAGTGGAGGTTTAAACCCCTGACCCTGGAGGTGTGAGGTGACCGCGCAACCTGTGCAACTTACACAACATAACCCCGCCCACTATCTCCAGGACTCCGCCCTCTCCATCCATGATTTGAGTAAACACGCCTCACTCAATTTAAATTCAGAATTTACCAAAATCACTCAAATTACAACAACACTGACATTTCTCAACTCACACACGCTGTTGCCTTTACACCACACTGATGAACATCACAGAGCACACTCTGAATCACACACTCCATGCATTCTAATGCGCTGACACACACACACACACACACACACACACTAATGAGGAAATGACAGAAGCCATACTGACCGCAGTATTACACTTCCTTTTTCAAGCGGTACCAACAGATCATCTCTCACACACACACACACACACAAACACACACACACACACACACACACGCTCTCTTACACACACTTCCACTTCCACACACCCCAGATATTAAAGCTCCGTTAGAGTCCTGAGTCACTCTGAGTCACCGCTGTGTGAGACGAGTCGTCATGAGCCCGAGGTCGCGTCCCAAATCACACGGCCGGTGCAGAGGGGGCGTGGCCTCTACGGGCTCAGCAGGACAGTAGCTCAGGTGTAGGGTAGAGTGTGTGTGTGTGTGTGTGGAATGTTAAGAATGGGACAGGAGGATACACTCTTCCTCCTCACACAACTTCATCCAGTTTACACAAATCAAAGGTCAGAGTTTTACAGGCCTGTGGACACACTGCATTCCTCTCTCACACACACACACACACACACACACACAGCTGTAGTACTCGTCTCTAAGCTATCTGTGTCTTAATGTGAGTTAATGTGTGTATCATCAGGTTATCTCCCTCGTCCATCTGTCTGTCACTGAGGTGCAGCACTGAGAGGTTTAATAAACACACCCAGTGACTACACACACACACACACACACTCCTTTTTCTAATGACATCATCTGACCAAACCAACATTGTCTGTCTGTTCTTCTCTCTATGTCCACCTGTCACTCTCCCCAGACCTGTCTGTCTGTCTGTCTCTCCCTGGGCCTACCCTGAGTTCAGTGTGTGTGTGTGTGTGTGTGTGTGTGTGTGTGTGTGTGTGTGTGTGTGTGTGTGTGTGTGTGAGAGAGAGAGAGAGAGAGAGAGAGCTGTTACTGTTCACACACTCTCACAGACGGCCGATATCACAGCTACACCATGTACTGATAATGACACACACACACAGCATTGTGTTCTACTCAGTGGAGTGTGTGTGTGTGTCATGGACAGTGTGTAACTCAGTGGTTCAGGGGCCCCTGAGTGTGCCCCCCCCCCCAATACTGTACATGTAAAAATGTGTGTGTGTGTGCGGGTGTGTGTGTGTGTGTGTGAAGCTCAGAACAGTTTGCATGTTAAATCCTGGTCTGAGGTTTGATTTCCTCGTGGTCTGTTTATCATGACATGCAAAGCACTATGGGAAACCAAACAATGACATCATCACCACATCAACACCCCGCCCATCTCCCTCTCACACACTCACCTGTCCGTCTACATGTGTCCTTCCCTCTGACAGATTTCCTCGAATGCACAACACACACACACGCAGACAGACAGACAGACAGACACGCATGACAGACAGACAGACACACACACGGTTGCATAACTGCAGAGTAAAAGTCGGAAACATTTCACACACTGAATCCTGCACACCTTGTTTTTTTTACAGGTGTGAGAAGTTCTCAGAAATATTGCCTGCAAACATGTGTGACTCTCAAACATGACTCTGCACGATACAACACACACACACACACACACACACACACACACACACACACAGCTCCAGTTGTACAGTGATGATGAATAGCGATTGTGTCCCAAACTACACACAGCTCCATTAAATAGTCTGTAAGTTACTACCAAGTGTGACAGAGGTTTGGGACACAGCCGCAAAATTCATTATAACAAGTTCAACAGATCTCACACACACACACACTTTCATCTTCTAAGGATGGTATGACACACAGCTGTAGAAAAGATTGAGAAGTATGACATTCTACACATTCTAAACCCAGCCCTCAGTCAGTGTGTAGTGAATGCACAGACACACAGACAGACAGACAGACAGACACACAGACACACAGTGTTAATACTATGGACATAAGCAGGACACACACACACACACACACACTATTCCAGTGTACGACTCAGTATGATGATCTCCAGCTGCATCAAGCAACAGGCGGAAGGGGGGTGGTGGTGTAGGTGGGGGGGGGGTCCCTGACGATGGTGAGGAGAGCGGTGACACCCCGCCCACCTCCATCACCACCCGGCCCACCTTCATCACCATCCTCATCCCACCTACCTTCATCACCACCATCATCATCATCATCATGATACTGATGTTTCTGTTTACACACTCTGTGATTAATATCATTAAATCTAAAGCTAAAAACTGAGCTGGTGAGCACAAGGTGTCTCTCCATCGGCTCACACCTTCAGCCTCTCTGTCTCTCTCTCTCTCTCTCTCTCACACACACACACACACACACACACACACACACAGAGAGAAAATCATTTTCACACTAAGCAGTAGTTTAACATCATTACCAGAAAACTATAAAATCATCAAGGTGTGATTTCAGAATGATGAAGAAGCAACCGCATGAGAAATCTCTCCTCACACCCTCATCTGAGCACCACACACACACACACACACACACACACACAACCCTGAGCACAAATATGTGACGTACATGTCCATCTTATCGCTCCATCACACAAACTTTCCTCCTTCAAGGTGTTCAGGAAGTTGAACTATATTAAAGCCCCGCCCCCTCGGTGCGTTAAACAGACTCTGGACCAATCACGTCTCACCTTCGTGAGTGTCTGGACCAATCAGATCGCAGGCTGCCGGAGTGACTGTTAATCATTGATTCTATCTGCCCCTCATACATACCCCCCCCACACACCCCCTGCAGGAATGTGACACACACACACACACACACACACACCACTGGGCCTCAGAGTATTTTTTCGGGCGGGTTTAGAGAAAGTAAAAGCAGACATTGTGTCGGTGTGTGTGTGTGTGTGTGTGTGTGTGTGTGCAGTAATGTCGCTACACCGGTTACAGGAATTTAAACCATCCGCCCGCCCCCTCCCCTCCCCTCCTCCCCCCCCTCAGGTACCCCGGCCTGGGGCAGGAGTAGATTAGCTCACCGGCTAACAGCGCTAACGACTTAACCGCCCTGAACAACCCGACACGCCGCTTCCTGTGGTGATGAACCGCACTGAGACACTCCCCGTGTTCACACACACACACACACACACACACACACAGCGCCGAACCGAACCGAACCGCGATATCACAGAACGAACCTCGGACACCCTCATAAAAACGTGTTATTATTACTTTATACACACACACACACACACACACACACACGGAGTCCTCTGACCTGTCCAGGTGCACAGGTGTGTGTGTGTGTGTGTGTGTGTGTTACTGTCTGGACATCACACTGAGACTCGAACCATGAACTGTCACACCTGAACACTATAAAACAGCCCTGCGGTTCGGTCCGGTGTCCCCGGGTGTCGGTTCTGGTTCTGGTTCTGTCCCTCTGAGGGAGAGGTGGAGCGCCGAAAGAAAATGGAAGCTGTTCTTTACCTCAGATCGGCGCCTCAGCACTAACTCACACACACACACACACACACACACACACACACATCACTAATGTTCACCTCACACTATTACACTTTAACCCGAGTCCACCTCACACACACACACACACACACCGCGTCGTTACACCGGGGCAGAAACTCCTCCACACACGGCCTGGGCTTTTTATTTTATTTGCACAACTTTTCCTGCTAGTTAGCCTGTTAGCTTACGACACACCAAGGAAAAAACGTTAGCGCAAACAACTCTTTTCCCAATTTACTTTAAACACACTGAACGTTAAAATACCTAAAAATAAAACAAATCTCACGAATTATCATTCTGCTCTGCTTTAACGCCGATTTAACACATGATTGTGAGACGCGCAGGCCCGATCCCGATCCCCGAGCTTTCCTACAGCCCTGCTCCCGGATTTCCGCTCACCTTCCTCTGCTGCTTCTCCCAGGCCGGGTCGAGCAGCAGGTCTCGGTCCCAGTCGTTCTCCTGCTCCATGTAGCTCTGCTGCGCGGCGGAGTATTGCGATGGATTATTCGCTGCGTGATAATCTACCATCTCAGCGAAACAACCGAGCTCACTATTTCTGTACGAAATGGGCGAACAAAAACAAACGGAAACGGGATATATTTATTAATTCTCTCGAAGCTGTGAGTGGATCGAAGCGCAGCCCGACAGAACTCCCGCTCAGAGTGCGTCCGCTCCGGCCGAGAAAAAATGGAGTAGGAAGTCAGCCTCTTTGGGGGCGGGGCTTAACTGTTTATGGCGCTTACAATGAGGAGGGAGGAGCTACAGCAGACTGACAGACAGCTAAAACATGCGAGAATGGGCGGAGTCAGGTTACTGTGCATGTTTATACATTTTATTATTTAATGAGGTCGTAGCTCCGCCCCGATATCTCAACGGTGATGAAGCGATATTACTGAGTGATTCACAAACATCCTCTTTATTCACTTTTATATGTTAAAGTTTAGCTTTTATCAAATGTAAAGAAGACAAATTATTGCAATTTAGAAGAAATTTATTCTTCTTACCTCTTAAACACTAACCAGCAGCAAGTGTGATTCACTTACAGTTAGTGACAGATTGTCATAAAAATATATACTGGAATTATTTTATTTAATGTTTCTTTCAGGACATCAATATTAAAGAATTAGCATTAAAGATGTGGGAAAGAATGTGAGGTAATATTATCATCGTGTGTTTTGCTAACTTGGTATTATTATTATTATTATTATTATTATTATGTGTTAAAAATATGGTGAAATATTCTGAAATCCAGTCCAACACAACCATTTATACATTCACCTGTCTGTCCATCCATCCATCCATTATTGTGCAGGTTTGAGACTCTCTCAGGGGACTAAAGAAAGTAACGTATTGTATAATACACACTTTTTAGATGTTTTACCTCCAAAACACAATCAGTGAGGGTCAGTCCGAGTCCCCCAAAGACCTGCAGCAGAACAACATGTTCACTTAATGCCTATAAATCAGTAGTTTCACCCCGAATATATATATATATATAAACCCTTCTAAATCTGCAATAAAAAAAATAAAATAATAATTGATACATTTAACACGTTATTCTTTGTACAGTGTGTGTGTGTGTGTGTGTGTGTGTGTAGCTGAAGCATACATAATTACAAACTTATAATATTATGGGTATGACATAATTTCCTCTAGATGTCCGTACAGCAGAGACTTTGACGATCTTTAAACGACGACTCAAGATGTATCTGTTTCTCCAGTACTTGGGACTAATCCTGGATAAGAGCGTCTACCAAATGCCTAAATGTAAATGTATCTGACAATTTGGAAACAATGATGCAGAAAAAGCATTTGATCGAGTGAATTGGGATTTTCTTTTTTACACTCTTGGTAAATTTGGTTTCAGCCCTAAAGTTATGTCATGGATAAAAGTGCTATACTCATCCCCACTGGCTGCTGTTCGGACAAATGACAACCTACAGTATCCCCTTTCTTTAAGCTTTAGCGTCGTACTGTACTAGACAGGGATGCCCTTTGTCACCCCTTCTCTTTGCTGTGGCTATTGAACCATTGGCTATTGCATTACAGGAAAATGCCAATATTAAATGTATCTCCCGTGGGGGTGTGGAACACAAAGTTTCCCTTTATGCTGATGACCTGCTGCTTTTCATATCCGATCCTCCTCATAGCCTACTGTACCAAAACTCGTGCATTTACTGAAAGACTTTGGTGAAATATCTGGCTACAAGGTTAATCTACTGAAATGATGCCAATTAAAAATAATATAGCATAGTTTCCTCATTCAATCCCCTTTAAGATTATATCTAGGGATTTGGGTAACACATAACCATGCCGATCTGTACAAAATAATCAGGTTCTACTTTCCAAAACCAAATTAGATCTTGAACAATGGGACCTGCTACACAGTCATTCAATTTAAAATTGGTCACCGGCTTCACTGGTCCAAGGTAAAACTGGCAAAGATTAGAGAGGACTCTGATCCAACATGTGACTGATGTAGACAGGAACCAGCTACGCTACTGCATACAGTATGTTCTGGACATGGCCAAAGCTATACAATTTTTGGAGTTTTATTTTTGATACCTTGTCAAAAATATGACAAATACCATTAGAACCATCCCAATTTATTGCACTTTTTGGTGTTGACTCAAGTGGTGCTTGCCTAAATGACGCCAAGGCCAATATGATCCTGGCCTTTAGCTCCCTTCTCGCTAGGAGAATAATCCTGTTTAAGTGGAAGGAGTCATCGCCACCAGTGGGTGCTTACTGGATTAAATAGATCTTGTATTTTATTCATCTAGAAAAGATTCGCTATTCTATAAAGGGAACCACCCAGGAATTTTATGATGTCTGGCCACCATTTATAATGTGGCTTGTTGTGGTATGTCAGAGTTGCAAAAAATGCATGCAGTCACGACTCAGCTTTGCAAATACTACCTCTGAAGATTCTGAGGTCGAATGGAAAAAGGTTTTAGGGTCAAATAAATATTAATACTAAAAATTACTTATTTTGGCCACAACAACAAACAAAATGTCCAATGGAAATCCGACATAGCTCATCATCCATATAACATAACTACTACAGTAAAGCATGGATATTACAGTGATATCCTGTTATTAGGGTGTTTCTCAAGATAGAAGGAAAAATGGATGGAGGAAAATCTCTGCCAGAAAGTTGTCAATGGGAAGAAATTTTACCTTGCAACATGACAATGACCCAAAGCACACATCAAACTGATCACACAGTGGTTAAAGGAGGAAAAGCTGAATGTCCTTGCATGGCCTAGACTTAAACCAGATTGAAAATCTATGCAATGACTTGAAGACTGCAGTCCACAATTGGTCAGCACCAACCTTCAGCAGTTCTACAAAGAAGATTGGACAAATATTGCAAAGGATAGATGCGATTAAGAAGGTGATTAGCTTCATCCTTTTCCAACTTAGTGATTCTGTTTTTTCATTCTATTTTTTCTGACATGTTGGTGTTACATCTTTCACTTGAATGGTAAAAGTTGCACCAAGTATATACAGCTGGATAAATCAAAAACTTTGTTTTCATTTCAGGCTGCAAAGCAGCAAAATCTGATGATTTTAAAGGGGGTGATTGTTTTCTATACGCACTGTAGATTTACTTCCTACATTAATTCCTTTACTAATTAAATTACTCATTGCATCCTTCCAATCTTCCTACATTTCCTTAATTCCTCCTTCATTTATTTATTCTGTCCTCATTTATTTTTTCATTCTTTCCTTAATTACTTTCCTCTTTTACTCTTCCTTCCTTTCTTTATTCAATTATATCCATTTATTTACAGAGGTCATGGTGGCTGCTATGCGAAAGGCCCGAGTTCAATTCCCAGCCAATGCCCTAACCCAGATAAAATGCAAGGGTTGCGTCAGGAAGGGCATCCAGTGTAAAACCTGTGGTCCCCTGTGGCGACCTCTCGACGGGATCAGCCGAAAGACTAACAACATATGCATTAATTTGAAGACAATAAGGACATGATGGCTTAATGATAAGGAAGGCATACAGGCATACAACTGGAGGCTCATAAATTCTAATTATGTTTAGTTTTTAAGGCTCCCAGTGTGTAGTATGCAAATATTTGGATGAGCAATCACACACACGCACGCACAAAGAGTGCTGGATTTGCCCCAAAAGTAAATAAAATCCTTATTAAGCTCAGTGTGGTCTATGTTAGCGTGCCCCCTGCTTCTCAGGCAAAACACCAACAGAGGCCATGATGTAAGAAAGTTGATACCTGAGTTTAACAGGAGTGATCCCTTTGGATTCTGGAGCGAACCTCCCTCTGATACCTCTCTGGAAAAAAATCAACACAGAACACAACATAAAAAAAAAAAATCTTGTGCTGCTAACTTGGAGGTGTGTGACGTATAAAATGATATAAAGTATAAAAACACAGAGCAGTGTTACTCACCGGCTTCTCTCATCAGAGAGTTTGGTTCGGCATTTTTGGATGATGTGATCCACCAAGTCTGATTCTGGGATCCTCTTTTCTGATTGTCTGTCTTTCTCAAAAGATTTCACCTACAGCACAACATTCCAAAAGAAGGAAGAACTTAGAGGAAAGAATGTAACATCAGTACAACACAAATATAATAAAGGGTACCTCAAAACACTATGCAGGTTAGAGCTCAAATAGTACAAGTGCACTGTTTAACCTTTTTAAAAAAAAAAAAAATTTTATTGAGACAATACAAAAGAATACAGAACATGTTAAACACACTTAAGATTAACAACGGGCGGCAATAATAACACAAAAAAACAAAAAAAACAAAAAAACAAACAAACATTAATTACAACAAATAAAATATAAATGACAAAGAACTATAGATTTGAAAGTCCAAAAAAAGGTTAAAATACACGAGAGGATCGAAATTAAGTATAAACCGTGAAAAGATGTAGCAAGAGACACTTCAATTAAAA
>JAQMYL010000018.1:22822857-22834429 GCA_030014365.1 Clarias pachynema
TGCCCTATGGCCAGTCCAGGCCTGGGCCTGTCGGGGAGTCGAATGATAATTACGTCATCATTAACTTGCAGGCTGCATTCTGCTCATAGGGCTGCGAGAACATAAATAAAAAGAGCGGAGCTGCGGTAAAATAATGAATAAAAAGAGCGAGACTACTATGATAATAAATAAATAAATAAAATAAAAACTGCGCCTGCTGTGAGTGCAGGTAGCTGGGAACACCGGCCCTCGCGGCCAAAAAATGGAACAGCCCACCGGGAAATCTCCCGGTCCTCCCGATTAGCCAATCCGGGCCTGGTGGCAAGAAAAAATATGTGAACGTTTTGCAATTTCATGGTTTTCTGCATTAATTTGTCATAGAATGTGATCTGATCTTTATTTAAGTCAATGGTATTGACAAAAATAATGTGCAAAAAATAATAACACGGAAAAATCTGATCTTTCATGTCTTTATGGAACACACTCGTTCAACATTTCAGTAGAAAAAGTAAGCAAACCCTTGGAAGTAATAACTGGTTGACCCCGCCCCCTTGGCAGCAAAGACCTCAGCCAGGTGCTTCCTGTAGCTGTGGATCAGACCTGCACATGGTTCAGGAGGAATTTTAGCCTATTCTTCCCAGCGGAACTGCTTTAGTGCTGTTATATTCTCTGGATGTCTCATGTGTGTGACTCTCTTGAAGTCAATCCATAGTATTGTTAATTTTGTCAGCTATTTTCAATTTTAGTCTTAGTCTTAGCCTCGGGATAAATGTCCCTGTTAGTTTTTATCATATTTTGTCAATCTTATCCTATTTTTGTTTAGTCAAGTTTTAGTCAGAGGGACTCTTAAGTATTTTAGTCTAGTTTTAGAAATGAAAACGTAACATTTTAGCAATAAGATTATCATTAATCAACCCTACAGTCAATCTAGTCTAAACAAAACCGTTTTTAATGGTATATAAAAATTTTTTTATTATTATTATTTTAACATTTAAAATGTATATTTTCATCTGATATGTTCAGCTAATTATATTATTCTATTTATTTATATAAATTAAATTAACATTACAACAACTGCTTTTTTTTAATACAAAATAATAGGAGCAGTACGGACAATACAGTGTTTTGAATTATTATTATTTTTTTTTTATATAAATTTAGACGCTTGGACTGTTGTAGCTCCTCTGGGTCACAATCATTTACTAACCTAATAGATTAATGTGTTTGGCAACAGTTTAACTATAAAATAAAATAAAATAAAATATATCACAACATAATTATGTTAACATTTAGTTACCACAAAGCGGCTGTAAAACTGGGTGATTATTATGGGATGCCTTGATGCGTCTCTTCAGGTTTGTGGTATTTTTCCCAGTGACTGTGTTCCCCCACTGTTTCCCCTCCGAAATTACGACACATCGGCTTTTTCTCTCTGGTTCAATATGAAGAAATCTTTTCTCTTTGGCCCGAGTAATACTGCTGTGAAGATGAAGAGTTAAAGATGACTGAGGTTGTAACGTCCCGTCACTGCACTCACAAACTACTCCTGATACGCCGCGCGCTGCCACCTGGGGAACACCGCTGCTCGTTTACAGTTAGGTTGATGCTTTCATGATGATATGCAGTGCCCTTTTTACACAAGATGTCGTGCTGCTTGTTTGTTCCTATATCTTCAATCTTAGTTTCATCATTGCATAAGTGTTAATGTGCATAATGTTGCAAACTTCTGCCGTTCAGCAGTGTGTTTTTTAGTAAACAGCGGCTTCCTTTGTGGAGTCTTGCCATGGACACCCTACTTATTCAATACTGTAGACTCATGAAGACAGATGGTACCAAGTTCCAGTGATGCCCCAAATCTTTGGCTGTCACTCGGGGTTGTTTCTTTACCTCATTGATGAGTCTTCGTTGTGCTCTTCGGGTCATTTTAACTGGGTGCCCATTTCTTGGTAGATTGTGTTAAAGTGTGCTAATTTGCTTGACTGTAGGCTGGTGAATTATATAATATACTCAAAAGGTTTGCATGGTTTTTAATAAGCCAAAGTAGTGCAACTCCAAACTCATTTTCTTAACAACACTCCAGGTATGCTAACACCTGACTCCAATTAGCTCCCATTAACTCAAGAATTCACATACTTTTTCCAGTAGCACTATTGCTATAGGTTTTTATGGTTGTTCTCAATAAAGACATGAAAGTCTTTAGTGTTATTAATTTAGGCACATCATAGTTGTGAATATATTTGACTTAGATGAGGATGAGATCACATTTTAGGACAAATTAATGCAGAAAAACATGAAATTCCAAAAGGTTCACATACTTTTTCTTGCCACTGTATGTATATATAAGGTCTCTTTAGGTGTGTGTATGCTGTGTTAGTGTGAGTGTATGTGTTTTCCTTAAGTAAGTGATTGTTTATATCTGGGAGTGTGTGTGTGTGTGTGTGTGTGTGTATACACTCACTGCTGCCCACCACAGCGTATCTGGAATGCTGGTGAACGGAGTTCCCATCACATCCTGTTCCACCGAGTACATCAAGGCAGAAAAAACAAAGATCCCTATAACGATAAATAAAAATAAGCAGCACACCTGCTCGAAACACTGACGCAGAGTGAAACCGAACGCTCGCATTCCTGTCGAGTGCCGTGCTAATTTCAGAATGCGAAAAATTCTCATCAATTTGACAACTTTTAGCACTTTGCTGACTTTGCTCACTCGTGCCATCGCTTTGAGGTCATCTTGAACACTGAGATCTTCCTGATCAGAAAAGGCCTCGAACACCAGCTGGATGAAATACGGCATCACTGCTACTATATCGACGAAGTTCAGGGCACTTTTCAGGAAATTCTTCACGTCGCAGGTGGTCAAGAGGCGAAGGAAATACTCAAAGGTGAAGAAGAGAATTGAAAGGATCTCGACACACTCCATGTACGTTCTTCCATACACTTTATATTCTGTAAGTTCGCTCACGGTGTTTAAAGTCATGGACACAATGGAAATGAGCACGAAGCTGGTGGACAACACTGCAAAAAACTTCGCTCCCACAGAGGAGTACGGATTTTCCATTAAATCCCAAAGAGTCTTACGGAAATCACCCAGAAACATTGTTTTGAATCCCTCATGATTGTGAGCAGGCTCGATTTCAGCCATCAGCTCTTTATTCACTTTAAGCTGGTCACGAATTTCGTCCACTTTTTCCTCATACAAGATTCGACAGCACCGAGGTGTGTCCTTCAGGTTTAAACCCCAAAACTCAATCTCTTCCTCAAAGTGAATGGGACACACACTTTCCATCACCCACAGCGCATTACTGTAGTAAAGGTGAAAGATGTAGTGGAAGAATGTTGGGTCTCGGTCGAAAAAAACCTCATTATTGATGACACAGTAATCATCACAGAGCGTCAGCCGCTGCACAGGATCAGAGCACATAGCTAAAGCTCCGATTCGTGATTTAGGATATTTATTGGCTAGATGTCTGGAAAGACGAAACACTTTTCCACCTACGTTGATACTAATCATTCCTGAATGTCTGTGCAGTGGCTTTGGTTCTTTAAAATTCTTTTCTATTATTTTATTTTTTAAATCTTCTACTTTATTCGCTGGACTGTCAAGTCTGTCCATCGATGTCCATGGTTTAACAGAACTGTCCTGTGAAAAAGGAAAAGCACTGTCTCCTTCCCCAGGGCTTTGTGAGAAGCTGGTATTGAGTTTAACACTAGCGAAAAGGCTCGACCGCCTCTTTATCAGCTGTTTGAAATTGCGTCTTGATTGGTTCATCATGGCAGACCAATAGAGAAAAAAGAACTTGAGCAAGTAATCCACACACAGTCTGTTTTTCCAAATTCAAATAATTGAAAGTTCTAAACTGTGACTGAAAGAAACACCTAAACACACCCCAAATGACCAATTCCTCATGTAGCCAGTTTCCAGTCTGCAAGATGAAGAGAAACTGAACAGAAGGCAAGGAGCAGGGGGGTTTAATCACTTCACACACTCTTAATCTCTTGGAGTTAAAAATATAGCCGTGAGGATTACTGCAGTGATTTAAAGTTCAAACAGGAAAGACAGACGTTTGGAAGCTTCATCACGACACAGTGAGGCACAAACCCCTGTTAACGGATCATCGACATTTAGCTCCATTAAATGTCTAAATCTGCCTTTTCTTCAATGCATTGTACATCATTATCGCCCCTGCGTGTTACCACGATTTTTTTTCTAGTGCACACGGCGTTGCTGTATCGTGAGGAATTGCAAAATCTGAAAATGTTTTGTACATTTGTTCAGTTTTCACATAGAACCAAGCTGAAAATCCAATACGCAAATACAATACACACCAACACACATCTAGTGTTAGTCACACAGAAATACAAACCTAGTGGAAGGGTTGAGGTGTTTTTTTATTGAGATTCTTGTCACAGCTGGTAATAAATACTGGTCGTGTAGGCGAGAATTCAATACAGTTAAATATTCATCAAACATTAATCAGAACAAGTGAAATTTTTTTTTACTGAAATCCTTTATAAAACAGCAGCACCCCTTACTGTTTATGTTTATTAACACAATGAGTTTTTTTTTTAACGACAATGCAAATTTAACAGCGCCATCTGGTGTTAATAAAGTCAAGGATCATGAAAAATGGTGAGTGCTAGCGTACTGGATGGTGGTGTAATACCACAGATTACAGCTGACACAGTTAGCATACAGGAATCTTTAATTTTAACAAATCACATTTTGCCACATTAAATTCTCTATTGTTGTATTATTATTATTATTATTATTATTATTATTATTATTATTATAAGTTAATGGACAAAATAAAACGAGCAAGAAACTGATCCACCCGAATAGGGACAGGTTCTTGGGCCTGGGCTTAAATCTGCACTCAGATGACGGTCTGTTTACTTTGCTTTTTCCCCAGGAGTTTAAATACACAGTACTTTTATTTAAAAGAATAAAAGTCTTTTCCATGATTAAGTTTAGTACATTCACCATTTCCGAACATATGTTAAAAAATAATAAATAAAAAACATTACAGAATATTTATTACATGACAGACCAGTTTTCATATGAAAACAAATTTCTATTCTTCTTCTTCTTCTTCTTCTTATTATTATTAATAATCTCATGTAGATGTGTAGCATGAAAACAGAGAGGAGTAAGTGTGACAAAGTTCTTCTGGTAACTTTTTGCTTCTTTCTGTTTTTATGCAAAACCCAGGAGCCTACATTAGGTTTTCTTTTTGTTTCCATCTGAAGCATGGCATGCTAATATTATTCTTAAATACTATTTATTTATTCATTTTTAAGATATGTTTGGAAATTGCCTGTGTTTTTTTAACATAATAATACAACATACTGAATGATAAACATGTATGACAAAATTCGTACAACACATAATACAGTGAATAGATAAGACATTTGCATTGTACAGTACGATCGAGTCCTGTTGGCTTTACATGAACAAAATCTGTTTAAAACTGCATTAATCAATTCATTTACATGGAACCAAGTTCACAAGTTCAGTCAGAAGCTAATTTATATTGCGGTTATACAGAATTTTTCACTGATACACCTTTAAATGTAGCATCTTTTCGATGGAGCACTTAATTTTGCTTTGGCTGACTGCAGTGGTTAAGTGATCTAAGTGATACTGGAGTTCCTCTCCATATATATGCTAAGAACTTCTGCTCACCCAGAGCTTATCGCAGACTAACATTCCTCCATCTGGACTTAAACAATGATGAAACAGAAGCCATGGAATTGAGATTTAAGTCAGAGATACCATGAGAAGAGTAAAATATACTGTAACATAAACCTGTGAGGGTCCCCTCCCCAAAAAGAATAATTTTCTCTGATCTACTTTTATGTTTTTTAGGATGATTTGACAATAACAGCTATAAAACCATGTTAGTGGGCAGCAGCATAAATTATCTGTCAAGCTGTAATGCATGAGAATCGTGTTAAATATTGCAATGAATAATTCACACTACAATCTGGACATGCAATTCATTTCAATTTTATTTGGACAGCACACTTTTAACAATGGACATCGTCACAAAGCAGCTTCACAGAAATATACTGTAAATTCCAGATATAATTTTAAATGGTTTATATTATTAGCTTAGTCAATAACCCTAGCACAACTACACAGTATCTATTCCTCACATGACGTCGGGGAAGGAAGTTGAACTAGAAGTAGTCCGCTGGTAAAATTCTCTAATTTCCCGTAACTCACTCGGGCGGATACAGCGGCCTGTCTGGGTAGCTGACAAAATAAACTGAGTGTTGAGCAAAGATTTCATGGTAATGATGAGATCATTCCCTCCACCCAGAGCAAAGCAGTAATGTGACAAGGTGAGAAAGGTAGTTATCTTCGCTTTGTATGTCTGAGCAGCACCAAAGTTCAGGTATTTCAGGTGATTATTTTATGACTTTTATTATATTCACCTAAAACAGTAATTGAAGTTAGAACTCAAATATACTGCATAAAATATTACTATTATAATGCATGGACAGATCACTGGAGGGTGAGGCCTGTGAGAAACCTGTAGTTCTAGTCGACGTCTTTCTGAAAATCCTATATCTCATCAGAATAAAGCAGAAGGAAGTTACTCAACATGCAGTGACTCTTGATTACACATTCCTTTATTAAACCACATGGCTGCGTGTGTCACTGGCATAGCAGAGGAAAGTAGGAGTGTGTGTGTGTGTTTGTGTGTGTGTGCACGTACACCAGGCAGCATGCTGGCTTTACATGTGTTCATGCCTGTGCTCTCGTCCCTGTCACTGCCCCCCCATCACGCACCCAACCCCCAACCCCCCTTCACCCCACCACCCCGCCCCACCCATGGCCTCCCTGCTGATGAATAAATTGTAGAGAGGAAGCAGAACCACTTTTAAAAATAAGCTTTAATGGTCTGTTTGAGACCAATTTTTTTTTCCTTGTAAAAAAAATGTTTAAAAATAATAAAAAATAATAATAATAATAACACTATGGCTTATCTCACAAACATAAATTATGGAAGAAAATGAAAATTTACAAACAATGTTAAAACCACAAGACTAATGAAAGTAATACAAATCCTATATCTCATCAAATAACATTAATATTTTATACGACACTGACACAAACACACAAACGCGCATATTTCGACATTAAAGTGAAAACAGCAGTACAATATTAAACACCAGTCAATGTGACTGAAACTTTGCACAGGAATGTGCACAGGTTCACACTCGCTCAATCACACGCTTATATTTTACATATTTATAGAATTACAATTATTTTGAGTTGTTGTTCTGGAAAATGCCTTTCAATAATGCCATTTCTTTAAATGGTTTAAAACAGATATTCTGCAGTTTGGTCCGTAACTGATTGATTTTTTTTTTTTTGTAAACAACCTCATTAAGAAGCTCCTTAAACTGAACTCTGATCTTTCTGTAGATGTTGGAGATGATCCCCTCAGAGTGGTCCCGACACGCAGAACCGGGCGTCGGCTCAACCCTGGAATTTAAAGTGTTTTTTTTTCCTGACTCGTAGCATCTCTCAGATAAATCAATCAATCCAGACACCTTTATTATGAGAGACCTGTCGGATCTTCTGAGCACCAATAACCTCTTTAGTTAAGATGATCTGACAGGAGACTTGCTTCTGTGGCATTACCGCTGTGCTTAGCGAACTGGTGAAATCATCATCACTGAGGTTTTCAGGGAGTAATATCGGCCGTGCCAGGTCTTCCAGAACATTCCCTGTTTCCTCTGATGCCTCTGTTTGGGAGGCGTGATGAAGTACTTGCCGTTGAGGTTGGAGCGGCCGCAGTTGCTGAACCACCAGCCACCTGAGAGGAGGGCAAGAGGAAATGTTAGAATGAGCTCTGACTGTTTCTCTACAGCGGTGCAGACAGATGTTATTATATTGTTGCTCACCAGACAGATGTTTGGCGCAGTTGAAGTCGTGTTTCCGGTCGTTGTCCCGGTCGCGGGTTGAGAAGGGCAGACTGGAAGACTCTGTGCTAAAAGAACTCTCCAGATTCCCGTCAGGACTTTCCAGAATCTGCAGAGAATAATTCTTGTCCTCGCCGTTCAGACGGAACCGATACTGCACACTTTGATGCTCGTCTCTCCAGTCAGACATTCGGATCTTCAGCATGAATTCCTCATCTTTAGTCAGACGGAACACGTTCTCGAGTCCGAGCCAAAACTCACCTGCAGAGACAATTTTATTTTAAACCTCGCTGAGATTCCTGACTCAGAGTAAAAATAAAACCCATTAACTTATAGTAAAGTCAGTAAAGTCTGAGCTAATGCTAAATGCTAACACAGGCTAGACGCTCGCGTGTTTTTAGATCTGTAACTCACCATCGAAGTTTCCGAAGCCATTTTGATATTCGTTCCACAGCTGGTCGAAATCTACAGATCCATCATGACGTCTCTGGATCACGGTCCATCCACCATCTATACACACACACAAGGCACAAACTTGTTTTTATTTATTTTTTAATAAAATTTGCAAAAAGCAGTTTGGGCTTTGTGCACATTTTCAGGTTTGTTTGCTCACTGCCACACATTTGAAGTGTTTTTGGTTTGTTCGGTTGTTGCCGTACCTGAGGTCATCTCGCAGGAGGCGCGGATCGGCGGCGAGTCTCGCGGCTGCAGTGTGTATACTCCGCTTGCCGTTTCACCACGCAGGAACAAATCATGACAATTTGACGCTGTGACTGCAAAATAACATCAAGCACACATTTAGCACAAAACTTCAGCACCGTTATGTGTATGTATGCATGTGTATGTATGTATGTGTATGCGCGTGCGCGTATATGTGTGGTCGTGCTATTGTTCCCTTGCAGTTTCCCATTTGGAAGCACTAAATGTGTAAACATGACCTTTCCTCTAGTTCCCAAGCTAACTTCCCTCATCTGCTATTCATTACACACACACACCATGCCTCTTTCACGTGCACAGCAGTGTGTGTGTGACGTCACAGTGAGTGCTGACATTTGAGATGCAGCCTCAAGGAGACGCAGTGGAATAAACTGCACCGTTAAACGCCCCTTGTCGTGTTCAAATCACTGGACTCAAAGTATTTTACTCCGATTCATAATTAAACAAAACTTTACATTTGCATAACACCATTCAGCTTTATTACAAAGGGGTCTGTGTGTGTGTGTGTGTGTGTGTGTGTGTGTTTGTGTGTGTGTGACAGATCTAGGGTATAGGTCACGTTGTGTTTCTCTCTGTGATGGAATAAAACCCCCCTGAACAGCAGAAAGTCTGTACAAAGTTCACGAGACAAAAATACTCGTCTGTGTTCCATCTGGATGTCGGCCAGAAATCTGATCTAAACCGCGGCGTCTCTGCGGATCGGATCAGCACGCCTCAACTTTCACCTAGTTGGAAACTTTACAACTCTTTTGTTTTATTAAATAATTTCATCCGAAGCCTTTCTCCCTGACCTAATAACCTTTTACGCACAATAAACAGGTTACTGTTCCCTTTAAACAGGACATGGAATACCATTAATACAAATTATTGGCACCCCTTGACTTTGTCTAAAAAAAAAAAAGATATGCATAGGCGGTTTTTATTCTTATGCTCTGTGTTTGTGTGTGTGTGTGTGTGTGTGCGCGTGTGTGTGTTTGCATGTTTGTGTGTTCACACTTTGAACTCTTGTGTGATTACTGCATTTCCTTAATCACACAGTCAACTGCTATATTACTTTAAGGAATGTGTAATAACATGTGTAATAAACACTTATGATAACACCAGCATAGAGTGTAACTCACCGGTCGGCGTGTCCTTCTGCTCGGTTTGAACTTCGTGAGCGCTCGGGTTTAGTTTCTCCTTTTTCATCTGGATCTGTAAACACATTAATAATTAACCTAAACAGAACTGCAGCATCAGTGTGATAAATTTATGACTAACAGTTTAATTGAGAAAGTGTTTGTCACATATGATAACTCACCTGACTCTGCAGCGCACGGATGCGAATGTTCTGTTTGTCGAGTTTCTCCTGCTGCTGCTTGACTCTCTCCACCAGGTCATCGATCCGCTGATTCTGAGCCTCCATCATCAACTAAAGGCAAATCACACATTACATAGGACATTAATTGTGTGTTTGTAACGATGGGGTTTAATAAATACATTCAGAGTAAATAATACCACTGACTTAACACACACACAGTAAAGATTGTATGGTATAAACATGTCATCAGTGTGACTCAGAACTCTACACACTTCTCCATCAGCTTGTTTCAGTCTCAGTTCCTCCTCATCATCATCATCATCATCATCACACCAGCTGGACTTAAATCTCACTTAGTCCATCTGGGGAAATGTTGCTGCACGTACAACACGCTTCTGCCCACACACACACACATACACACACACAGACAGTTTCTCTCTCTCCGGCTCTCACACACACACGCACACACATACACACGCGCACTGACGCACACACACACATGTTGCAGGTGGACTTTAGCGCCTATTATTATTATTATTATTATTATTATTATACTAATTATGATGATTCCGATTCTTTTTGTGCCTCTGACGTTATGATAATGATGATGATGATGATGATGTTCCCCTGGACCCATACACCCCCCCCGCCCCCTCCCCCGGTCTGTACCCACCTGAAGAGCGCGCAGGTCGCTGTAGTTGCCCCCGGTGCCCCCGTGGCCGCCCCCCCTCCCCATGCTGTCCACTTTGTCCTCCAGGTGACGGATCCTCTCCGTCGCGCGCTGCCGGTCCCTCAGCAGCCTCCCGAGCTTCTCGTGCAGACCGGACGACATGTTGATGACGCGGCTCTCGCGCTCCTCCAGACTGTGCGCGCGCGCTCTCAGGGCCTCGGTGTCCTCGTGCAGGCGCCGGGTCAGTGCCGCGAGCTCGCTCACGCTCCCGTTAAATGCGCGCAGCTTGGCGGAGATCTCGCGCACCTGGCTCCCGGTCCGCTCCACGTGCTCCCTCAGACCCTGCCCGAGCTGCAGCAGGCCGTGCGCGAGCACGTTCACATCATCCCAGGCTGCGTACTGCACGCGCTTCTCCTTAACCGCGGGAGAGCCGGAGCTCACGAGCACCGTGAAGCAGAGCAGCTCCGACAGCTTCATCCTCATCCTCATCTTCATCTCTCAGCGAGTGTGTGTGTGTGTGCGTGCGTGTCACCAAGCCAACGATTTATCGGGATAAACACCGTGTTTCTCTCCTGAAGGGTTTGGTTCCATTTATACTCCTCCTGCTCGACTCTCATTGGTCAGTCTCGCCACCCCCCCCACCCTCCTCCCCCTGCTCGCGTGTGATTGGTCAGTCTCTCATCACAGGGTTTAACCCCCTCAGCGCGCGCTGGCGCAACACTGCAGCGGTACAGCAACAACAACAACATTTTAAACTCACAGAGACATCGGGTAGGTTATTAATAACCAGCGTTAGAACTGAGGGTTAAAGAGTTTGTAGAGACAAGTTAAAAGGTTAAAGTTAATAATCTGCTGATCTTTAATGTAATCAGTGATATTATTATTATTATGATTATTATTTGAGGTTGAAGTCCACGTCCATGTCTGTGTGTCTTTCTGTACAGCAGAACTCTCTGTCTAACTTATTA
>JAQMYL010000019.1:543269-557517 GCA_030014365.1 Clarias pachynema
CGGTCCCCGGTATCGGGGGACTTTTAACGAGTACGAGTACTTTAAAAAATGTGGTATCGAGGCCGATACCCGATACCAGTATCGGTGCATCCCTAGTATGTATATATGTATTATACATGTATTACATATGTGTATGTATTTTTTTCCCCCTCTTTACAGCTCGCTTATCTTCAGAGTTCACTAGACAAACTGTCTGAGGCGATAAAGTTGGCTAAAGGCCAGCCGGACAGCGTTCAGGAAGCCTTGCGCTTCACCATGGACGTCATCGGGGGAAAGTTAGTAACCACGACAACGTGTGGGCTCTCTTTAATTTTACCGCCATGCTTAAGCTTTATAAAGACATTGAAACGTTTTTTTTTATTTTTATTTTTTAGATTTAACTCTGCTAAGAAAGACAATGACTTCATTTACCACGAGACTGTGCCATCTCTGGAGACTCTGCCTTCAGTTAAAGGTATTTTATGTTTCAGTCTCATTTGTGATGCATGAGGGTGAATATTGCAAAACTATTATCGTGCTAATTGAAAACATTCCTTTTGTACATAATGAGTTGACGTATTTAGATTTCCTAAAACACTGCTTTGTTGAATTACAAACACCCTCATTTACACTTGGAAATATTGATACTTTCTCCAGGTGCACCACTGGTCAAAGCCTTACCTGTAAACCCAACAGACCCCAGCGTGACAGGACCAGACATTTTCTCCAAGCTGGTGCCTATGGCTGCTCACGAGGCCTCCTCTCTCTACAGGTTGCATTTGCTAAACATGGAACATTGCTTATAATGAAACTTCAAACATTCAGTATTTTTATTGTTCCATTGACGACTGCCTGTATTTTGTTGAGCACTTGATTGATGATAAAACTGTTATCCACAGTGAAGAAAAGGCCAAGCTGCTACGAGACGTCATGGCAAAGATAGACAGCAAGAACGAGACTTTAGAGTGAGTAACAAACACCTGATCGCAAGGTCTATGTGCGTATGATAGCGTATGATAGCCTAACAAGTTTTGTTTCCTTAGACAATTCATGGACTCTCTGAATCTGGACCCAGACTCTGTGGACAACCTGGACATGTACAACAGCATTCCGTCTGTACTCATGGAGAAGTGTGCGGCTCTCAGCGTGAGACCAGACACAGTCAAGAGTCTCATTCAGTCTATGCAAGGTTGGTGTTGGCCCAGGAGAAGGAGGTTTATGGCCTCTCAATGCGGACTGAGTATATATATTTTTTGTATTTCTGTTCTCCAACGTCATGCTGTTCTGCATTTTCATTTATCTCAGTACTATCGGGTGTGTTCACGGATGTGGAGGCATCCCTGAGGGAGATTCGGGCGGTGTTAGATGACGATGAAGCAGGTGACCGTAAGCTGGAGGAGGTAGCAGGGAAGCAGAGTGTCCCACCACAACCTGGCGCCGTAGCTGAGCTCCGCAGGGACCTCGAGAAATACCTGGAGGCCCACGAGAAAGCAAGCTTTACTAACACAGAGCTTCATCGAGCCATGAACCTGCACATTAGTAACCTGCGACTGCTGGGTGGACCACTGGACACTCTGAGAGAGGCCCTGCCCAGACCACAGCTTTCTGAAGGTACATGCATAAAGAAATCCCTTCCCAAAGAAGTTATGTCATCAAGTAACAAAAATAATAATCATTTGTTGCTTTTTTTTTTTTTTATCCAGATGAAGTAGCAGGTCTCCAGACAATGAAAAGGATTCTGAGTAAAGTACAGGAGATGAAAGACCAGCGCTCTTCTCTTGAGAAGCAGCTGAGGGAGCTGATCCAGCAGGATGACATCACTACTGCTTTAGTTACCACCGAGAGGGCAGATATGAAGGTATTCGATTAGTATTTGGCTTACTTGATGTGATTTAAATTTAAATAAAGACTAGTATATGTTGTGTTACCTCCATCTGTCTTTATGCCTTTTCAGAGGTTATTTGAGGAGCAGCTGAAGAAATATGAACAGGTAAAACTGTACATCGATCAAAATCTAGCTGCCCAGGAGAATATCCTGAAGGCGTTAACGGATGCGAATGTCCAGTATGCAACAGTACGCAAAAGCCTGACTGAGACAGAACACAAGTAAGAGTCAAGAGGGAGGGACAGTTTTTGTGCTAAATTAACTTCTGTAGAAATTGTTGCATTAGACTCATGTTTCATGTTTATTGTGCAGATGGAACAGTACCGTGCAAATGCTTGTTGCTTCCTATGAAGCCTACGAAGACCTGATGAAGAAATCACAAGAGGGAAAAGAGTTTTATGAAGACTTGGAGGCTAAGGCTTCTCGCCTCTTAGAAAGGGCGAAGACCATCTGCAAGACTAGGGATGAAGAGAGACAAGTCATTTTGGACAAGTAAGAAGTAGTGTAGCATGTGTGAATATAAACAGTCTCTCATCATTACATTAATGATCCCTTTGCCATTCATTTTCAGTCACCTTACTTACTGAACCCAGCTTATTTGTAAGCTGTAATGTAATCATTAAGTAATGTAATCATTAAGTAACAATTAATGTAATTAATTTTCTCTATTAGTTGATGATGGCTTAAATAACCTTATATGCTCATGTAAGCTTCTTTTCCCCCCCCAATTTCTTGCAACAGAGAGCTCCCAAAAAAGGTTCCTCAAAGACCCACAGCCCCAAAGCCAGCCCAGAAGAAAGCTCCAGACATGGATTCTTCTGGCATAGAGGACCCTGAAATAGCCAAGCTGAATGCTGCCATTTTAGCCTTAGGTGGAGACTTACCAAAAGATCTTTGTAGTTTACCTCCTGAGCTTGCTCATCCAGTGGTACCAGATGCTTTTCATCCAGGGGCAGCTACTCTATATGCACCACCCAGATTTCCTCCGAACCTACCACCTCCTGAACTTCTTGCACAATTCTCTCGTTTTACCACACTTCCCCCAGCCCAGGGCTTTAACCACAGTCTGCCACAAGGGCCCTTGCCCCAACAACGTCAGGTTCCTCAGATGCCCAATCCTCAAGTCTCTCGGCTTCCTTCTGTGCCTGGGTATCGTCCTCCGCCTGTACAAATGCAGCCAGGTATATCGGGCCTACCGCCTCCAATTCGCACATCCACCACCACTGTAGACAGTGTGCAAACACCTATTCCCAGCTACACTCCAGCACCAGGACAGCCAGCTATGCCTGCACCTACCCCTGGACAACCTCTGCCCACTCCTGCAGTGTATAATCCTCCCCCTTCTATGGCTTCCCAGCCTCAGTATCTGCATCAGCCTGGTGTTCCGATGACCCAGCCAACTCAGGGACTACGAGCTCTTCAACCACATTCACAGCCCCATCAACCATTTCCCCAAGTTGGTGCCCAGGGCCATCCACAGCCAACCCCACCTCAGCCATTTTTCCAGCCTGTGCCAGGTCAGCCGCGAATACCTGGACCTCAACTCCCACAACAAACTCAGCCCCACTACCTACACCATATGGCACAACAGAGACCACCTGGACCACATAATCTTCAGCAACGGCCATATAATATTCACTCTACACCACCTACACTGCCCCAGCAGGTGTATCCTCCTGTTTCATTTGTTCCTGGTTGCCAACCTTTGAACACCATTGCTCCAAATCAAGTTCCCCATCATTCCATGCAACCACAAACACCCCCTTCCTCACAGCCAATGCCTCAAGTTTCTATGCCACACTTACCAAATGTAAAACAACAAATGCCCCCTTGTTCCCAGCCCTTTATTCCCCTAGTCAATCAGCAAGTACATACTATTCCTCCTGCACAAGCACCGCTTTCTTCACAGCAGTTACCACTTGCAGGCCCTGGGCAAATGCCTCCCCACTCACAACCAATACCCCCAATGTCTCAGCCACAAATGCTACCATCTTCCTCCCAAATGTCTCCTCCCACTCATCTGCAAATGCCTGCAGCTTCCCAAGCCTTGCATCCTTCTCATCCATCAGTATCTGCTGTTTCCCAGCCTTTACCTCACCCATCTCGACCACAAGTGCCCAGTGTTACCCAATCATTACCACATCCATCCCAGCAACAAATTCATCCTCCCTATCAGCCAGCATTTCCAGCGCCCACACCAAGGGGTCCAGTCCCTGTACAGTCTCTGTTACCTCCAGCTTCTCTTCCAGCACAGTTCCCAGGGCACACCAGTGCTCTCCCTTCACTGCCCCATGCCAGTCTCCCCTCACAACTTCCTGCTGGACCTCATCCTTCAGTGGCCCCACAGATGACCCAGCAACCTATCTTGCCTCAGCACCATCTCCCTCCTCATTCTACACCTGTCGGTTATCCTGGTGGTATTCCTATAGCTCCAAACCAGTCCACAGTTCCTCAGCAGCCCCAGGCTCGGCCTTCACAGGTACCATCAGGGGGGGCAGCATCTTACCCTGGACCACATGCTGGGATCGTTCCCCCAGGATCCATCCAGCATTCCGCCACACCAGTCATTACACCTGGACTCCAGCCACTCCCTCAGGGTATGATTCCACCATCTTCAGCTGCTCCAGGAGCTACACCAAGCAGTGTCCTGCCTGCCCAGTCGCCTTCTCCATCACCGGGGCCTTCCTCACTTGGTATGGTGCCTCAGAGACCCTCTCCTGCTATCACACCTGTTGCAGGTGCACCAATACCACAGACTGCAACAACACCCTTGCCAACATCTGGCCCCTTGCCCTCATCCAACTCACTTTTTCAGCACCAGAATTCCAGTACAGATGATCTTCTGTCTTCAAGCCCTGAGAGCCAACATGGTGGTACCAAAGACACTGCCAATGTCTTACTGCCCACCAAGGCTGATCCTCAAGATGAACAACTTCGCAAGAAATCAGAGGGAGTGAAGATTATTGAAGGTGATCCATACCAGGCTCCAGAGAGGGTCTCGCAGCTTTGTGCAGAGCTTGAAAGGTTTCGGTCAACTGTCCAGTCGTTGGAGCGTCCTTCGGGAGAAGGAGGTTTATCCGAACTCGATGCTCGATGGAAGGAGCTGCAAGATCAGCAAGAGAAGGATTCTCGTCAGCTGTCTATTGCCATAGCCCGGTGCTACACTATGAAAAACCGCCACCAGGACGTCATGCCTTACGACTGTAATCGAGTTGTTCTGCACTCTGGCAAAGATGACTACATCAACGCCAGCTTTATAGAGGATCTTTCACCATATTGTCCACGTCTCATTGCAACACAGGCTCCCCTTACTGGAACTGCTGCTGATTTCTGGCTCATGGTCTACGAGCAGAAAGTGTCTCTAATTGTAATGTTGGTGTCTGAGCATGAACTTGAAAAGGTAAGATGAACATACTCAAAGATTCCTGATGTCAGACCGCTCTTAATTTTTGAGCATTAAACGATTTTTGTTTTCCGTAGCAAAAGGTCCTGCGCTACTTTCCGTCCGAAAGAGGACAGCAGATCACTCAAGGCTCAATCACACTAAGCCTGACTACCCAGAAAAACACTGCCACTCACGTGGAGCGCATGATCGGACTGCAGTATAGGGATCAAAGTTTGAAGCGAACTGTTGTGCACCTACAATTCACTTCATGGCCTGAACTGTAAGGATCTGACACACGAAACGAACCAAGTTTATCAAATGGATAAATGAGGGAAGTACAGTGTAAACTAAGCTGTTTCCCTTCTCTTTCTTTAAACAGTGGCTTGCCAGAGAGTAAAAGTAACCTCATTCGATTCATTCAGGAGGTTCACGGACATTACCTTCTCCAGCGCCCTTTACACACACCTGTCGTGGTGCACTGCAGGTGAGTTACTCAAGTCTATAAACCTTGGTATTAAAAAAACATTCAAGACATTTACTTCACAGCGCCTCTAATTTTCAGCTCTGGTGTTGGTCGAACCGGAGCCTTCTGCCTGCTGTATGCTGCACTACAAGAGCTGGAGGCTGGGAATGGGATACCCGACCTATCCCAGCTGGTGAGGAAGATGAGACAGCAGAGGAAAAACATGCTACATGAGAAGGTGTGTGTGTAACATCCACATGTATATTAAGCTTATTTTGGAATAATTCTGTTTCTATACTGACAGCATATGCGTGTCACACCTAGGGTTAATCTAAAGTGTGCGTGTGAGATCTGAGAAACCTAGTCTTGTGAGTAAAACACCTACTGTTTGTTGTCTTGCCATGTCTTATACAGTTACACCTAAAATTCTGCTACGAGGCAGTGCTGAAACATGCAGAGCAGGTGCTTCAGCGTCGTGGCATCATTACCACCCCGAGTCAAAAGTCCACAAACAGTGTAGCAGTTAAGGTAAAACATTTTGTGAACAAATTTGTGGTTCAGTGTGTACACAGCAGTATATTTGTACCAAGTTAAATAATGAGTGATTAATTTTGATCTAACAGTAAACCCTGATGTATCTGTACAGCAGTACTCACAGCCAGAGGCTCAGGATATTGTTCTTGGAGGTGATATGCCCATTAGCTCCATCCAAGCTACGGTTGCTAGGCTCAGCATCCGCCCACCCAGCGCTGACTCCGACCAGGACCCGAATCAGGACCTAATGGCTCCTGTTGCGACAGGTCTAGAACCTGAGCTGGCACTAGCCCAGGACCTCCAGGCTCTTCCTCCCATTGACACTGTTCCTGCCTCACTAAGTCCCCCACTGTCCTGTCCTACGTCCCCAGGTAAGATGCAGTCCCCTTCACCTCCTAACCACCAGGGGAACGAGTTTGATGCATCCACACAATTGCCAGTCTCCAACAATCATGCTGAACCTGAAGCAGCTCCTCCAGCATTGTCATCCCTGGATCTTCTGGCTTCACTAACACCTGAAGCTTTTACGCTTGACACCGGTTGCCGGAGCAAACCGCGAATCAGCAAGCAAAGCTTCTTCCAGGCACAGGAAGGCCAGGGTCTGCAGGGTCCTCCCAATGGAGATGACCCACTCAGCACTCTGGATCCCCTTTGGACTCTCAACAAGTCCTGACTTCCTGGACTTAATCCTGTCTGCTTCTGTCTCAGTGTTCTGTATTTCCAGATCACGCTACCATTTAGGATTTCGCTGCCTATTAGCTAGCAGACAGCCTTTCTTAATTGAATCCGTTATTTTGGAGGAGGAAAATGCCCAGAATCCGGAAATCCTTGTCCACGGCCTGCATCTCTGGGACCACCTCACTGTGTCAGTCCCTGTTTAGTTCTACGTCTGCACTTTTCTGGTACTGCCCTCCGTGTTCCCAGCATGCACACCTCTTCTGAAGATGAGCCAGGCCTTTCTAACGGACATCTGGTTCTCAACACCAAAAAAAAAAAAAAAAACTTTATTAATAATGGAATGGAAATTAAAAGGTGGACTCGTTGAGCACTTTAATTTTCAAGTAAATCTTAAACTGAAAAATGGGATGTGAAAGAGGAACCCGAGGTCACTTTGTAGTTCAGAGCAGTTTAAGCCTTCAAAGTGCGATTGACAAACGGTTGCTCCTTCGATTGCAGATTCTCCTCGTCTCACTTTGCTGCTTGCATCGTCGGCCAATCTGTTCAAACAAGTTGGAAAATGAAAAGAATCTGACAAAATGTGCTAACTTTATATTAGCAGCAAGGACCAATCCACAGAATCACATTTATGTAATGCTAGATGCCTTCTACTAACATTTTAGACTAACTTCTGTAGTCAGCTGTTATTTTGAGAGAATTTGCTAACTTTACGTATGGCTAAGTGACGCCCGTACGCCGCATACTCACTTTTACACATTATAATCTTGTAACTTATTTCTGATTCAACATGCGATTAACTTGATGTATTCTGAGTTGATTCATTTTGCCTCGTTAAATGTTGTAAATAAATCCTTAATTAAAAATTCATCTCTTCAAGTCAGTCCTTACTTGTTGTCGTCCTTTACATATAATGTGTCATTAAACATGTCATTGTGTCCCGAAAATAGACAAGGACATGCGGGATGCTGCAGCACACCACCGAGAGTCAACAAGAAAATGAGCAAGGGATGCGATTTTATTTGCAAATTACTACAAATGTAATTTCATATATTTAAAAAATAGAACAGAGTATTAGTGTTATTCTATCATGTTGGAAATCTTTACATACAGTACGGCTTCCCAGCATTTGCATATGCAGCACAGACCTCAGGGATTATCTTGGACACTGCGTGATGTGGCGACAGCGCATGATGTTTCACCCAGTCGGCGCGAGAAATGATGAAAATATGTTTTCAAGGCAAAATGCGCAGTAGATTTTACACACTGTTTAAAAAAACAAACAACAAAAAAAACCATTAAGACATCCAGTCCAGGCGTTTGCTCAGAACAGTGCAGGTTTAATTCGATAATTTGAAGTTTCAGGAAGAAAAAAAAAACATCCTGATTACTTAACAGCACAGGAGGCCGTCTGTGGTTTCAGTGCCGGAGGTCAGGGATTTGCAATTTTATCTGATAACCACACAACCAACAAAGCTGCTACTGTTCAACATGTATAATGAGATTAATTAAATTCTCTCTTGATAAGGGGTTTGGCCAAATGCTGTATGTGTAAGTTTAATCCTTTTTTTTTTGAGCTAGCAAAAAAACCTGTATCCGCTGACAGCTGATTGGTTAAAAGTTTTGTATCACACAAACGCCTGGTTTGTGAGATGCAAGAGGACAATGTTGGCATTTAATCTCCATGCTGAACTTAACAAGTGCATTGTTCTGGCTGTATTAATGATGCAGTCGCTCTAACAGTCACTTCTTCCTTAAATGGATGCGATTATAAACCAGAATCAGAAGGTTCTGTCTTGAGAAACAAACTTGGAAAGGAAGATACATTTCAAAAACTAAGATTTGTTTCAGAACAAAGCCTTTTTGTTTTTTAAAGCTCAAAGGCTAAATGTACATTAAGGACGGAAATATACTCGCGTTTAGTTACACGTACGTGCTCATGCAAAACTGTCTGTGTCCTCTGGTGTGCCCCCTACTGGAATCCTCGGGTAACAGGTGTAGTTTATAAGCAAGTATGTGAACAAAGACGCTCAGGGCGTTGCTGGCTGATTACGCCACCGTACGGTTTAACAGCGAGGATAGTTCCGCACTAAAGCTGCTTTCACACTTGGATGATTTTCTCCACCAGCGCGCACACACACACTAATCCGGACTCGTTGCCAGAACGCGGCTGCAAGGCAAGCGGAATTCAGCTGACTTAAAAATAGTTTTTCTTTTTGGTCATAGCAAAGCTTCCAAAAAATTTTAAAACTTTACAGGGTGAAAGCTGTCTAACCCTGCTCTTACTGGCACACACACACAAAGAAACATGGATAGAAAACATTCACATTTTTCACCAACAAACTACAAAACTGGAAACTAACTGCACACACACACACACACACACACACACACATACACAGCCCCCTAAATCTGTCCATGCAACAACACAGCCTTAATATTTACATTCATATTGTTAATAATTTAACACACCTGTGCTATTTTGTGCGTTTCTACTAAGCGTAAAAAAAAAGGTGTGAGTGCAGTGCATGTTGCAGAGTCAGGTCTAACAAAAAAATATATTATAATAATAATTAATCAACGATTGTAATTCATTACGATTTGGTCGAAACTTAAAAATGACGCTTTAAAAAATGTAGACAGCTTTAGACAGTTACGTATAAGTATGTTGAAGAAATGAGGTGAAAAAAAAATGTATTCAGTAACGTTGAGTGACGGATGTCTCGTCCAATCAGCGCTAAGAATTTAATTCACAAACTATACTGTACCTACCTGTTCCGGTTTGTCTGAATTGTGGTTGTATTCTGATTTATTTCATTTTCTGATTTGTCATTTTGTTTTTTGTCATTTCGTTTTCTGATTTTGTTTCCAGTTTTGTAATTTCACTTCTCGGCCGCTGTACAATACAGATCGAGGTTTCGTGTTATTGTGTATCGGATGATCCCTAGTGATTCCCGTCCCTAGTGGGAGTGTTTGTGTTTTGTTTTGTTTTCTGTTATTATCTGCTATCTTTAGCCCCCCAACAAAACTGTAGCATCAGCTTCTAAGCCAGCCAGCGGCTCACGAATTAACATCCAACTGTAACTGTATAATATTTTAATCATATTAATATATTAATGTAAATGGATATTACAGTAGTAAAGGCCTCAAATATACACATGAACATGTTAAGAACAGGATAACGACAGGTTTGACTTTCAATCTTGATCAGTACGTCCTCACGCTACCGTGTCCGAGCCATCAGGATGGAACAGAACAAACATCTGTCTCCTGGGCTCGGCGTTCCTCCCTAACCCTTGCTCCCTTCCTCCCTTGCGTCCTCATAAGTGCTCACCTTTGAGCAGAAAAAGCATTAGCGTGAATCAATCACACGTGACGATCTACAACTAAAAATCATTATGAGACACGTCTAAGCTGTTCTTACACGACAGGGTGGGACTCGACGTGATCAGACCTGTAACTGATCATCAGCACGTCCCCGTGTTCTTCTTCACCTGGTATGTTGTGTAATGTCACGTGTCTATCAGACACGGTGTTGACGTTCCGTTGGCCGGACGCGCAAGATTACGAGTTTAAGGTTTCAGGTCATAAAAAAATAAAAAAATAAAAGCATCAGAAAGCAAACACTCACACAGATGTGTCCAGATGAAAACTATGATATAATTAAAAGTTTTAAATTAAATTAATCAGCGCTTTTCACACATTACAGTAAGAGAGGAGACGGCGGCACGTCCGTACAAACCGTTAGAATCATCACTAATAAATAATGGATAGCTTTTGTCTTTTCTTCTTTTTCTTTTTAAATATTAAAAAAAGTGACACGTCTCCCACTACACACACACTCGTTCGACACACACACATCGTTCGACACACCTCCTTTACAGATTACAGTAAGTTTTATGAACTGTTCCCCCTCACACACACACACACACACCAGCAGTTATTCTCCATGTAAACTTCGGCCTCCTCTTCGCACCCACCAAAAAACTCGCCCTTACACACTCTCTCTCTCTCTCTCTCTCTCTCTCTCTCTCACACACACACACACCTTTTTTAGGCAGCGATGCGCAGCGTCCTGTTCGCTCCGCGCGTAAAAATACATTACGATTTAATATTTTGAGACTTTTTCTAGCAAAATATATATAAAAGGAAAAAAAAAACTTCCATTAGAAAAAAGATGAAACAAAATAAAAAACATACAGCAGGAGCTTTGACAGACACACACACACACACACACACACACAATTCATGCCCTATTTCCGTCCCATTACTGGCATGTTTGTTCGAAGAAAAAAAATAAAATAAAAAATTCATCCCCTTACACACACACACAATGTTTGTTCGAATCATTGATTCCTGAAAGAAACAGGAAAATAATCTGTAGTGAGACGATACAGAACCGGCGATTTGACCCGAGTCAAGAAGACACAACAGTCCATCGCTTCACATCACACACACACGTCTCATAAACGTCTCTGTGTGTCCGTGTGTCTGTGCGTCTGTATCTGTTCAGTCCAGCTTCTCCAGGACGGAGGGCACGTAGACGAGGCTGAGCTCGCTGCCAAAGTCGCACACGATGGCGGCGTTTTCGAGGACGAGGAGCTGGCGGACGTGCTGCCCCTCGCTGTTCTGACCCAGATACACCGTCTGCAGCAGGTCGCCGTAGTTCAGGTCCCAGAACGACACGCAGCCGTTACCGCCGGTCACCAGCACGCTCTCGGAGATCACCGCCAGACTGGCGCCGCAGCCCACTTCCTGTCGGGAGGGAACACAAGCTCACACTCTCACTCGTTATATATCGGTTATTAGAAATCATGTAAAGGAATTATCCGGCTAAAAAATATTTGTATTTCCTTTTCTACTCGATCAGCTGAGAGTCTGGATTCGGATTAAAAAAATTATTTATTTTTTTTTCAGAAGCACTGCAGCTTGTCGTGTTGGTGACGAAGCGTAAAGAAGCGTGAAGAGCTTTAAAAAGTTCCAGTTTGATCTCCGACACTGGAGACTCCTTACACAAATACAACATAACCTCATTAGAGTGTCTGTCAGGGCTTAGCATTAGCAACAGCTTTCTGACCAATCAGAATCCAGAACTCAACAGATTCTGTGCTACATTACGGAACATTACAGTTATTTGATTTGTTTTGTTTTCGGGAGGAAAAAATAAAAAATAAAAATAAAAATAAATAAATCTATATAAAATCTATACTAAATATTCTATACTAGTTCAGATTTCAGGTGCAGCCATGACGTGACTCTACGGAAGCGGTTAGCGTGTTGTTATGTGAGTGCGAGTGATGCTAAGCGGCTAGTTCTCTACAGGTTAAGCCTTTCTGGATTAGCAACATGAAAGCGCTTCTCGTTGCTTTAAAACCTTCTTGCATAGCGACGTGCCGAAGCAGCAACAGTATCGACAAGAGCAGGAGGGCGGACAGGAACTGATCTGAAAACACACACACACACACAACAGCTGCACACATCACTCGGGTCCGTCAGCAAAACATCACGTCAGAGCTCCGGACACGCGCAAGAGAGAAACAAGACGAGAGAGAGAGAGAGAGAGAGAGAGAGAATGCCGACATGGTCGATCTGGTGCCTGGACTTTTCTACGAAGCTTATAAACAATGGAAGTCTATAATCTCTAGTCTGCGCAAAACCTTATCTTAAAGAGACCTAATTTGAGAAAGAAATCATTAAAAAAAAAATTTTAAAGAAGAATGGACTTCCCTAGTGTTCCCTATGAGGTTTTCTGTAGTATTCTACTTTATGTGGTTGTTTTTTACGACATGCACCACCTGACACGACTCACTAGCACGGATTTATGAACAGTTTTTTACGGATTTATGAACTGTTTTTTACGGAGGAGTGAACTGTGAGCCAGGGGTTATGGCCGCCACCCGCCCCGGACTCGTCCACATCGGTGGGGAAACGATTCACATAACCCTGGATGAACTTCATAATGAGGTAATGAAGTGAATAAAATGGATCCACCTGCTCATTCATCTCGTCATACTATCATCGGGGGCGGGGCTACTTTCCTCTCGCCCGACCTGTAGTATCATCATCCAACCTTAGACTTTAGGCCACGCCCCTTACCTGAGTCTTAGAATAAAAGTAAAGGCACATCAACCTGGAGTCTTACATCACATCGTTAAAGCTCCAGTTCGAGTCTAAACCTGTACATTTTTTTTTTTTAACACTGTATGGCTTTTTAGGAATCTTTCGGGCCGGCGCACGTGATGTCGCGGCTCTGGGTTCGTTTGTTTTTTCCCGCAGACCTGCTGTATGGAGTAGAGCTTGATGCCGGTGCTCCGGTCCCAGATGCAGATGAGATCGTCCAACCCGCTGCTGATCACACATGAAGTAGTGCAGACTAGCGACGTCACATCACCGCGGTGACCGTACACATGGCTCACGTGGCTTCCTGTCAGGACGTCCCACAAGCAGATGGCACCGTCCTGCCCCCCGCTGGCCAGGACCATCGTCTACAACACACACAGACGAAAAAAAAAAAAAGTCAGGTTTTGGATGAGAACAAACATCAGAACAACAATATTAATATTATTATTATTATGAGGCGGAGCTTCTAGCTGCACTCACCTGGTCTATATAAATGGCGGTGATGCCACCTGAGTGACCCTGCAGCGTGAAGAGGCAGCAGGAATCCTCCAGACGATACACCTGCACAACAACAGCGCCCACGTTATACACCTGTGTGTGTGTGTGTGTGTGTGTGTGTGTGTGTGTGTGTGTGTGTGTGTGTGTGTGTACAAGGACGTGTTTTTCAAAAGAATGTTTCCTAAAGAATAAACTTCACCACGTCTATACTGACGTGTGTAATCTGAGTATGAAGGAGCGAAAATAAACGTTTGCGGCTCCCTGTGGCTTTGGACAATAAATAATGAGTATTTAAATACGTTTTATGTTTAGTTCGTTAGTTTAATTAAATGTAATTCTAAATTTGAAGATTACGGTGATCTTGTAAATATAGCGTTCTTAATTTTTTCCGTCGCTCAAAATATGCGTCACAGCCGCCAGCGTGTGATTTATTGAGCTTTTCGAGTCGTGGGTTTTATTCAGGGTGACGGCCGACCGCGCGCTCGGGTACACGCGATAAAAGGATGATGTCATACAGAAGGAGACGGCATTTTTGTTTTGCTGCAGGTAGACAATTTAAGTTTGGCTTTTTATTTCATAAACACGAGAACTCAAATAGACACCGAGTATCTAAAGCTACGTTTACACTGTCGGGTAAATGTGACCCAATTCCGATTTTTTGCTCATATGTGACACATATCGGATATGTTCTATGTCCATGTAAACAGGA
>JAQMYL010000019.1:579034-590881 GCA_030014365.1 Clarias pachynema
GTGTGTGTGTGTGTGTGTGTGTGTGTGTGTGTGTGTGTGTGTGTGTGTGTGTGTGTGTGCGCGCGTGTGTGTGTGTGCGCGCGTGTGTGTGTGTGTGTGTACCTGGCCGTGGATGTCCCTGCAGTAACCAGTCTGAAGTCCCTCCACACGCAGTGAGAGACTACACTGATGCCTCAGAGCGCGCAGGAGACTCCTGGAGCTCTCTTCATCCTCATCTTCGTCATCATCATCATCACATCGTACCAGATTTACAACACACCCCTGCACACCACACACACATTTATAACCTATTAGGATTCCATGTAAACATCAGTGTGTGTGTGTGTGTGTGTGTGCGTGTGCGTGTGCGTGTGCGTGTGATGAACCCACACCTGAAGCTGGGAGCAGATGGCGGCCTGGCAGTAATGTGTGAAGTCCAGAACAGCTCTGACGCTGACGCCCAAACTCAACAAGACGCTGAGATCATCCACGATCAGCACCGGGGGTGAGCTGGAGTCCACCCCGGCCTCGACCCCGCCCGGACTCAGAGAGGCACGCACGAACTTGAACAGAGATCTGAGCTCAGGAACAGGAGACCTGAACACACACACACACACACACACACACACACACACACACACACACACGCACGCAGAATGGCATCATGATAAGAGTACACAGGGACGGCGGTCACACTGAGTTCTGGAGTAAAATACAAACAGCAGCAGTGCTGTTATAAAATAAAATCCAGAAAGAAAGTCTAGTGTACAGGACGGGGGATAATCATCAGAAGATTGAACACTCTTAAGAATTTAACAGATTACAAAATGATGAGCCATTTGTTTTGCATCATATTTCTCTGTGGGTCAGATATCAATTAACATGCACACAACAAGAGGGCGCACTTGTAGTGCAGTTTCATCGTTTCATTCATTTCTCACAGAACTAACTGCGATTCTCACAAAAAAATTCACCACAAACCTCATGAAGATAAAAACGTGGGTGAAAGAGGATGTGTGTGTGTGTGCGTGTGTGTGTGTGTGTGTTGTGAATGTGTGTGGTAGCAAGAGAGAGACCTGAGATAGTCGAACAGGTGCGCTACATCAGCGCTGCTCTCGTTCAGCATCACCGCAGCCGAGGCCTTCAGAGCTTCTACAAACACCAGCTGCCCTTTCTCTTTCGCCTGCATCAGGTTTACTCCCTGTTAACACGCACACACACACACACATTACTCTTCCTGGTAAGTGTTGTACAAATTTAATGAGAATAAGGACTGATTTGCCCTCACTATATTTTCCATAATATTTAACGACAGGTAAACTACATTACCAGCAGGGGGCAGCACTACCACCCCTGCACTCACCAGCCTCTGAGCCACGGCGTTGTAGTGACTGAGCGACTGCACCAGACCCACGAAACACACTCGACAGCCGGCTGCACAACAACACAACAACACAGTAATGTCTCAGAGTGACCGAAAGTAACAATTCAGACTCTACACACACACACTACACAACAACACAACACACACACAAACTGTGCACAAACTTACTGTACACAACAATAACTCACAGAGGACAGTAATACACCATACACACAACGTACTGTACTCTCCCTCTCCGTCTCTCACACACACACACACACACACACAATCACAACATTTTTTATTTCTTCCACTAGACACTCTATTAATAACAATAAATAATAAACAAACTAATTAACCAATCAATTAGTCAATTAATGAATTAATTAAATCCACTGCTTTCAATCCTTTAAGAATGTTTCTTATAGCAATGCCAGAGATATTTTATAAACTTTATATTTTATATATTTTCCAATAGCATTATGTTGTATTATTTCATGTTTAAACTCACCTTTCAGGTAAAAGCTGAGGAAGTGATGGATGAGGAATGAGGCATCTGCCTTCCTGTCTGACAGCAGGATAAACTCTCCCTACACACACACACACACACACACACACACAATCAATCAATCACACTCCTCTATAATTGTTAGAATTAATCAGCATTATGATAACTGTGAGTAACTGTGAAAGGAGAAACAACACCAGGAGTCAGTGTACCCGTGTGACGTCATTAGGGCTGGTGTTGAGAATACTGTTCAGCTCTGCAAACATCTCTCTCTCTAAAACACACACACACACACACACACAGTCAGGAAAGATGAACCTCATATTTTCGAGCCATAAAACACTCATAAATAATAATCACGTGCATGAATAATGTGTTGTACCTGTGTACTTGTGCACTTTAAAGTCAGCCTGTAAACACAACACAGCAAATTTATCTCGAACCTCAAACATCAACACAAGCACTTCCGCATCTGTGTCTTTTTCTGCGCTGGTATTTCTCACACGTTCCTGCACACACTGCCATCTGCAGGTCAAGCCAGGAACTTCAGGCATCTATAACCGCAGTTCTGAGAGCACTGTAGCTGCAAATTACACATGCATCACTTTACTGTAAAAAATAAATAAAAAAATAAAAATAAAAAAGTATGTTTTGTGTGCAGTTGAAATACAAAATAGCTATTTCAGCAAGTTAGGTTTACCTGTTAATGTTCATTCATTTTCTATAACGTTTATCCTGTATGGAGGTTCGAGGCTTCGAGGCCATTTCAGGAGACTAGGTAAGGGCACGAGGCACACACACACACACTACTGGCAATTTGGGAATGCCAATCATTTACGTTAACAATTTCGGGATTTGGCAGACGCCCTTATCCAGGGGCACCTATATATCTTTCCGATATCTATCTATCTATCTATCTATCTATCTATCTATCTATCCATCCATCCATCTATAGGAACTCCAATTAGCCTAATCTGCATGTCTTTGAACTGTGGGAGGAAACCCACCAAGCACAGGGAGAACATCCACACAGACCCCGAGGTGGGAATCAAACCCGGTGTGGACAGAGTGACTTATCCTATTAAACATCTGGGCCTAAGCCAGGTGTTGCTCTTAAAGCTGCTAAAGAAAAGAATAAATGACCTTATCAATAAATGACAAAATAATCATATATGTGTGTGTGGAGTTTGCATGTTCTCCTTGTGCATGGTGGGTTTCCTCTAGGTATTTCGGGTTCCTTCCACAGTTGATGGTTAAAGGCTTCAATTAAGGGTCCAACAGTGGCAGCTTGGTGGTGCTGGGTTTTGAGCCTTCGACTCAGTAGTCCAACATTTTATCACTGAGCTACCTATTAACCTAATCTACATGTCCTTGGAGTTTGGAAGGAACCCAAAATACCTAGAGGAAACCCACCATGCACAAGGGGAACATGCAAACTCCACACACATATATGATTATTTTGTCATTTATTCTGACTTTTCTTTAGCAGCTTTAAGAGCAGCACCTGGCTTAGGCATGGAACTAGACCGTAGTACTTCACAGGTATTCAAAAATAGCAAGGAGTCGCCTTTCAGAAGGTCCGGGTTGACCGGGTCATTACTCTGCCGATGTTTTTGTTGAACTTGTGCCATCATTCTGTTAACAGTAGAAAAGTGATTTCAAGATTCCTAGCTAGTAGTCTCTGGAATTGAAGAAGAACCACTTTTCTTCACCTATCGCAGCTTGTTAGGAGGCACAGGGTGGTTCATGGTACAGTGACTCCTGGAGCAGGGAAAGTTAAAGTTCAGCTGCCACCGCTGTTGGGTGGCAGCTGGACTTTATTTAGCCTCTGCTGCCCTAAATTTCACTTCTTATCATGATTAGGTGTCTGCAATCCATCTCACAAAAATATTTCTATACATACGAGATAAATCCTCACACACTGGGCTGCTTTATTATTGTCCCTCTCTGTAATCTGATTTAACGTTTAGCTTTAAAAGATAATTTTATTAGAACTGCATAACTTTTCTTATGACATGACCCCAGGCTGTGCTGGGAAACTTAATGGTTCTGGTTGACCCCAAGGACAATATTCCAGTTTCTGTGATCAGTTGTATGGTATCACCAGTATGGTATCATCCACTTGGTCCTGGTTTAACAATAAAACTTAAACTTGAGACACAGTGTAGAGAAAGACACTCCACTGACGTCAGATTCAATCCTAGTGCATCTTTAATTAAATATAATATAAATGTATACAGTACAACGCATTGGACAAAGTGATTTGTGAAGGTTTGGCATTAAAACTAGCTGAACAGAGGATTTGTCTGAGGCTCTACAGGCAAACTGACCAATCTGGAAAATCATACATTCAGACCAAAGAGGTTGCTGGGAAAAGGAAGTACAATACAGAGAAATTATAATAACTGTCTTTTGTTGGTTTTTTTCTTCTACGACAAAATGATTCAATGTTGATTTTACATTCTCCAATAAGGTTAAGGCGGGCGATCCATTCAACATGGAATTTACAAAGCTACAAAGTTGAAATGCACAAACGTATATGAATTAACACACACACACACACACACACACACTTACATACAAAAAAAAACTGCAGCAGAGGTCAGAGGTGAGTAATTTGTCCTTGGTCCCACTCCACAAGGTCATGAGATCACTGCATGTAGCCAGATAAACTTGTTTACTAGACATGTGCTGAAATTTAATTACATAAAATTTATTATATAAAAACACAATTACAGGGAGACTGAGCAAATATAAAGCTGTCTATTAAGAGCTCCTAATTTTACGTGCAATTCTTTAAAATCTCCCTCAAATCATTAATGTTTTAGCACTTTAGCGATGCTGGAATAATAATTTTTAAAAAAACACGCACAGACAAAAAGGACAATTTGAAATGTTTTAACATGCAACATCACACTCAAGTTTCATTTCATTAACATCATGGGAATAAATAAGGCTAACACTTAAAACGTAGCTAGCTAGCACACAGCATTTAAAAGGCAATTAAAAAGGCGTGTTCATGGGGACGTTGTAAAGGCACAGCGACGATGGAAACGAGACAAAAAGGTCAAGAACGTCAACATTTTCCTCAGATGTGCTGGTTAATTCGAGAAAAAAGACGGCCTAAGTCTAAAGTTACACTGGAAAAGATTTAAGCGCTAACCGAGCTTACGCCATTTTGAAAAATAAGAGTGCTTTCAATGAACTTTATTTAAACACATGAAAATTATGATATAATAGCAAAATGTGATAGAATTTGAGCAATTTGTTTTAAACAATTTATATCATATTTCACTTGGATAACTTTTATCAGGTCTTGATCCTTTTTTCGTTCAGTGAAATGAGAATGGACAAAACAATGAAATGAAGGCAAAAAGAAAATGGCACACGTTAAATGAAATAAAACATGAAGTTTATCGCTCAGTCTCAGCTCGTGATATCTGTAGCTTAATCGTATTATCAATGTCTGATCACGTGATTGCGGGCAGCCTGGCTAGCTGCGCTACGATCGATCTGTGCGGTAAAGTGAAGGCAATACTTTAACCTCAATTTTTTTCCCCCTGCTCATGAGCAACTTGGCAAGCTAATATGATTGCACGGAGTGTGGCGCGCTTGATGCTCAGGGTTTAGGGTGGTGTTCTGGGAAGAGAACCGTCCAGGCGTAACATAATTTTTAATTAGTCATAGTTTCTGATGGTCATGGATCTCCATGTCTGAATTAATAACCATTTATGAACAAAAGATGTGTAGTTGAGCAATGGACAAATAACATGGTGGATCGAATGGTTCATACTTGGCAACGCTGAAAAAATACTGTGTATTTTTGATTAAGAAGATTAATCTGCTGCTCGTAACGTTTCAATTCCGAGAGTTGTGCATCACTTTTTAATTAAAGGTATTTCACTAGTAATGCTTTAGTAGTGCTCCGTCCTGTTTAATCTTGTTGTTCCTTGTCTCTTTCTGCAAAAAAATAAATAAATAAAATGGTGGATCGATCGAAAAAAGTTTTGAGGGCGTTCAAGTCAAAGAGGGATCTCTGATTGTGCGTCATGTCAGTTGGATTGTGTATCATTTTTATCTTCCAAAAAACAAACAAACAAAAATAAAAAGAACGAGACTTGGCGTATTTTTGAATGTATTTTGGAGCTCCTGTGTTTCATGAGCAAACTCTAAAACTAACGGTAAACATCGGTTTTGGCACAGAGGCGAGCGGCACAGCGATAAACAATTATGTAACACTTGATGCTTTTTTTCCATACACGTCACATATTTCAAGATACTGTTGTTGTTTTTTTGTTGTTGTTCGTGTGTGTGCGTTTGTGAGGAAATACAGAATCCTGTTAATCATTTCAGTGTTCATAAAAATAAACACTTGTTTACAGAATCTGGGATTGGACTCGATCTTTTATGACACATGCAATTGGCTTTAGTGTTTAAAAAAAAAAAAAAACAGACGATGCCTGCAATCACACGTGAATAACGTTAAAATATCGTCACAAGTGGCAGAAAGTGGCAGAATCTTCAATGTTGGTTCAACTGATACTAAAATAAAAGCTACGTTATGGTGTGTGTGTGTGTGTGTGTGTGTGTACGAGAGACATTGAAGAGTCACACAGATGTGGTTACTCCAGTGTAGCTCTGAGCTTATGAACAAGCGCCCCCTTCAGGCCGGCCTGTTCCTCTGAGATGAAACTGCAGTGTGGAGAGCAGCGGGTGGGCGTGGTTTTGAGTCCGTCTCCCATTTAGCAACACCCACCCATTTGGCCCCGCCTGGCCCCTGCTCTTCATCTTCTCCTCCTCTCCCTCGCTCCCCCCCCCCGGTGACAGAACGGAGATGACAGGGTGATGTTCAGTACAGGCTCCAGTCACGGCGCAGACGAGAGGGGGTAAGTCCCGAGGACGGGGATGAGGACGAGGACGAAGAGTCGACGGGACCCAGCTGCTTTCCACACACGCATTCTCAGTCCATCTTCTCCTTCTGGACCAGCCGGGGCGCGTCCACGAAGTCTCGGCCGTTAAAGAGGATCACGCCGGCGGTCACGATGCTCGCCATTCCCCAGAACAGGACGTACGCCAAGGTCTCCGTCCACGTCTCACCTGAGGATCAGACACATCGAAAGACATATGGATCTCTTCTGCGTTTTGATTGGTCAAAAGGTTCGGATTAAAGTTACGATAAGGTGTATAAAAAGTACGAGGTGTCGGACGTACCAGCCATGAGGAGGCAGATGATGCACATGGAGAACGCCACCACCATGATGATGGGCAGCTGAGGGGCGGAACACAAACACGCTGATTAGAGGACACACAAAATCCATCATGGTCGTCTCTCTGTGTGTGTGTGAAGGTGTGAGTGTCTCACCGTGAGGAACTTCCAGTCTTTGGCTTCATGGAGAGTAGTGATCATGTCCACTTCGTCCACAGCATAGTTTCCTAAAAACAGATCGATGGAGTCCTGTACAAGAGAAATAAAGAAATAAGTGTGTGTGTGTGTGTGCGCGTATGTGTTTGTGTGTGTGTTGATCCTCACCTGTCTGAATCCATCTGAGAAGTTATTCTTGTAATATCTGATCATTGAGTTCCAGCCGTCCATCACCAACCCCCACTGCGTCCTCTTCCCTGTCCTGAAAACACACACACGCATACAAAGTGTTTAATTCTGAACCTGCTATATGCTGGGATGTTTGTGTGTGTGTGTGTGTGTGTGTATCCTCACCGTGTGAAGTCTGTCTTCAGCGCTCCTGTACCAGCATACTGTTTAGCACAGGCATTAGCATTATCAGCCCACGCTACACACACAGTGAGGGGAAGAAAAGAAAAAAAGATCAGAAGACACGCCTGTCGTAGACCGTCCTGTGTAATAAACATTTCTTCCTGATTCTCTCACCGTTCTTGTAGATCTTTTCAAACTCAGCCTGATCCTCGATCCTCTGTCCAACATAGAGGACGTTCATTCTCTACAGCGCAAAACAACATCACATCATCAGCATCGCTAATACATACGTCAGAAAACAACACACTCTGTATTGTCCTGTTAAAGGGAGTTGTAGACCATCCTGTATATTAGCTCTACTTTGCACTTCCTTTCCAATCAAACCCAATATTTCCTGATGTTGAGGACAGATGTGACAGGTGCCATGCCTCTCCCTTGTAATTTAAGTCATATGTTCTTTCTATGCCCAAACCTGCACAACTTTTGGACAGGTTTTTTCAATCTCATGTCCACGATACTTGGGGTACAGTTGAAGTCATGTCCATTAACTGCTATATTTGGCATTACAGATGATTCAGTTCAGCACATAAAGATGTTTTCGCGTTCTCATCTTCGTTGGCCAGACGTTTTTATACTTTTACATTGGACGTCCATTAAGTGTCCCTCTATCTCTCAGTGGATTAAAGATTTATTACTTTTTCTCAAGCTAGAGAAGATAAGATACACACTGAGAGGTTCTACTAATATGTTCTTTCACAAATGGTTTATTGCTTATTTTGCAAATTTACAGGTACTGACTGAATGATTATTTAAACTGGGTCATACATCGGAGTGTATGTATGACCAATCTAATTCACACAGATTCGCTTGAGCTGAAGGATGCAGGGGTGTGTGTGTGGAGGTTTTAGTGTATCTTTTAGTGTATGTTCGGGGTGGGTGGGGAGTTTTTCATTTTTCTTCTCATTTGTAATAATAATAATAATAATAATTGTTCAATAAAAAAAATTGGGGAAAAAAAAAAAATGTCACTCTGAGGTTCTCATTTTCCTATAACGCCACGCTCCTGGAGCTGTTTATTCCTCATACACCACAGGAACTCGCTAACGAGACACTAATGTCACTCATGTTATCGTGGTTCTTCTGTTGGTAGCGCGCAATAGAAGGAGCGTTCGAGTCAAACCGGGACTCGTGATAAAATTTCTGGAGAATGAAAGCATAAAAACAGGCAATTGACATTTACAGAAGACTTTAAGCACAGCACGGTAATTAGACGTGACAGTCCGATCAAGGCTCTGAGAACTTTCTACCTGGGATAAGTGTATTAGTGTACCAGGGAATTATATAGAAAAAAAGTAAATAAATTTTTTTAAAATAAATAAAATAAGTAAAAAGTCCCAATTTGAGTCGAACGGCCATCGTTAATGTTTTTTTTTTTTTTTTAGCATTAAAATCCACAGATAACAGCGCACACACTCAGGTGGTGTATTAGTGCTTGTGCCGTCACCTGCAGCTGAACCTGAAGCGATCGTCTGGCCAGGAGGCTCTGAACCACGTTGGTACGGTCCAGACAGTCCATACAGTTGCTACGAAACGTGCCATCCTGCTGCACTTGGACCGTTCCGTCTGCGTCCACCAGGAAGAAGCTGTAAACAGAGTAGACAGTGAGCTCAGTGAGACAGTGAGTGTGTGTGTGTGTGTGTGTGTGTGTGTGTGTGTATCTGTGCCTCTGAGTTGCATGACTGATACCCCAACTCGTTCTGCTGCTCGGCCACCGTGTCCACCAGGATCTGCAGCCGGTGCCACCTCATCCTGCTGCACTCCTTATGGAAGTCAAACGCCACGTACCTGCAGCACCAAACACACACAAACAAGTCAGTGAATGTTGTTGTTGGCATTAGTGCTGTTCATTTCTCTTTATAAAGCCACGTCTCACTTGATCATGTCATTGCCGAGATTCTCCACCATCTTGGCAAAGGTGAGCTCGAGGGGTTTCTCAGAACCTTTCTGATTAATCTACAGGAGACACGTGAACCAATCAGAAAAAAATAAAAATAAAATCACGATTAATTACAGACGGGAGGAATGGGTGAAGTACGCACCAGGTTTAGGATGACCTGTTTGCCGTAGGTTATGATCTGCGAGTCAAAGTGTCTCTGTAAACCATCCAGCTGTGGAACAAAACGTGAATAATGAGCAACGCTTCCTCACAGACCCTACACGTGCGTTCCTTTGCTGGAAACAGATACACAGTGAATATGAGCTCACGTGATTGCCGCTCTTGCTGATCTGAGGCTTGGGTTTGTATTTGAGATTCGGACGCTGGGACCAGTAGAACGGAATGGAGCCACGTGTCTGAGGGAACAAAATCAGATGTCTCATGTAGATTAGACAGTCCGTGAAACCTCGATCTGTTAGACGCGGTCAGATTCGGACTCACTTGTATAAATGAAGCCTTGGCGCCGTTGTACTGAACGATCTGCTCCGTCTCTACGAAGTTAGCCGCGTGGCCCTCGGAGTCGATCCCTGAAAAGACGGAGTGATTAGATACAGACTGTATAGACAAGGGTGAGTCAAAAATTATCCGCACTCTGGATGGAGAATTTATTTTGACTTTTGACTTTAAGAAAAGACAAATACATTATTTTTCTGACATAATCTCCGTGCATTTTGATACATTTTGTCGATCTTAGTCCTTGTAGGGCTGCCCTCAGATGGCAGTCCGCTGCGTTTAATCCGAAGTTTAGTCTTCAGGTCTTCACTAAGCGTCTTTTCATTTACTTATATGTGTTTGTACATGATGTGGTAAAATTGTTCCGTTCCTCTGTAATCCTACAGGTGGTACGCTCTAAACTGTTCACACGTTCAGGCAGCACAGCATCGAATCAGAATATTTATAAAATCATGATACTTATAAGATCACAATTCAAATCGTATGAGCACCTCGGACGTAGTAGCGAACACCGGCGCGGAAACAACTCCTCCTGGAGATGAGGTTCCAGTCAAAGATTTTCCCGTTAATGCAGCAGGACTTCATAGCGATGACTGAGAGTGAGCACTGCGTTAAGGAGGTTTATGAGATATACAGTAATATGATATATATTACATATAGTGAGACATGGCTGAAATGTTCACTGTGAGATTATGAACATCCGGTGTTGAGTGTGTGGTTGTGTAAGGATACAGCCGTGGATGACAGGACAGGCGAATCGGTGCAGCTGCAAAACAAACCACAGTGTGAATCGTAAATCGATTTTTTTTTACCTAATTCTTTGGTCATCTGATCTATCTGTCTGTCTGTCTGACACCTTAGATCTATCAATCTACCTGTTTATCTAAATTATCTGTCTGATCTGTCCATTCGTCCTATCTGTACGTTCATCAGTCATCAATACATCACATCTGTATGTCTGTCTGTCTGTCTGGTCTGTCACCTGTCTGTCTGGTCTGTCACCCATCTGTCTGTCTGTCTGTCTGGTCTGTCACCCATCTGTCTGTCTGGTCGGTCACCCGTCTGTCTGGTCGGCCACCCGTCTGTCTGGTCGGTCACCCGTCTGTCTGGTCGGCCACCCGTCTGTCTGGTCGGTCACCCGTCTGTCTGTCTGTCTGGTCCGTCACCCGTCTGTCTGTCTGTCTGGTCCGTCACCCGTCTGTCTGTCTGTCTGTCTGGTCGGTCACCCGTCTGTCTGTCTGTCTGGTCGGTCACCCGTCTGTCTGTCTGTCTGGTCGGTCACCCGTCTGTCTGGTCTGACACCCGTCTGTCTGTCACCCGTCTTTCTGTCTGCCTGGTCTGTCACCCGTCTGTCTGTCTGTCCGGTCTGACACCCGTCTGTCTGGTCTGACACCCGTCTGTCTGCCTGCCTGGTCTGTCACCCGTCTTTCTGTCTGCCTGGTCTGTCACCCGTCTTTCTGTCTGCCTGGTCTGTCACCCGTCTGTCTGTCTGTCTGTCTGTCTGGTCTGACACCCGTCTGTCTGTCTGTCTGTCTGTCTGCCTGGTCTGTCACCCGTATGTCTGTCTGTCTGTCTGTCTGTCTGGTCTGACCCCAGTCTGTCTGGTCTGTCACCCGTCTGTCTGTCTGCCTGGTCTGTCACCCGTATGTCTGTCTGCCTGGTCTGACACCCGTATGTCTGTCTGTCTGGTCTGACACCTGTCTGTCTGTCTGTCTGTCTGGTCTGACTGTTTGTCTGTCTGGTCTGACACCTGTCTGTCTGTCTGTCTGTCTGGTCTGACACCCATCTGTCTGTCTGTCTGGTCTGACCCCAGTCTGTCTGTCTGGTCTGTCACC
>JAQMYL010000019.1:603281-623115 GCA_030014365.1 Clarias pachynema
TGCCATGTGATTGGTTGATTAGATAATTGCATTAATGAGAAATTTAACAGGTGTTCCTAATAATCCTTTAGGTGAGTGTATATATATATATATATATATATATATATATATAATTTAGAAATGCAAAAATAGCTTTAGGACAAGCTTTGAAACTGAAGCCAAACGATATATATAACTAAACGATATATATAATTAATATAATTAACATATACTTAATTAATTAATATAATTAATTAATTTGCCCTAATGATAATTTAATTACACTGATGTAGATATAAAAACATGAAGATCAGATTAGATCAGAACTCTGTAACTCTAACAAAGTTTTCTGCATCTTCAGGACACAAATGTTATTTTATTCCTTACACAAACTAACACCGTCAGTTTAGTTATAAAGAAAAAAAAATGCCACACACACACACTCAGCTGTTGTTCTGTGTGTGACGTCACCCTGAAATTCCAGCTTTATAAAAATCTCAACCGGTTTGTCTGGTCTGTAGCGTAAAGATCAGTCATGATACAGACAGAATTCTGGAGCTGAGGCTGAACACACTGAGCTTCCCCTGTCTCTAAGAAAGAGTCCCAGCAGTCTGTTCAGGGACTGGACCAGCCACGTCTCAACCCAGAGGCGAGTGCTCATTCACACGAGCTAACTTTGTATAAATGTATATAAAAACTCAACTGTTTTTTTTCTATAGACAGAAATGAAACCATCAACCCACGTATGAAAAGTTTTTATTAAAATATATGACACGAGTCATTTGAGAGTGTGATGGAGGAGAGGAGAGGAGGTGGAGGGTTATTGCCATGATGTCGGTGCCTCTCAGTGGATTCTGATCCATGCACGAGGTGATGATTTTAATACAGTCCATGCTGAAGGAGTGCAAAAAGTACATTTCATTTCATGCCATCCAGTTATTATTTATGATCCCCAAACCGTAAGGGTGTCTTCCATCAGACCTGACAGAACTCGTGCTGACCCTGATAAACTGTACTGTGATCAGAACAGGCTTTAACTCCTGATATATAAAACACTGGTACAGCATAGGTTTTTATTTTATTCTATTGTGTGTGTGTGTGCGTGCATGTGTGCATGCGTGCAAGTTCGTTCCGGCTCAAGGCCCTGAGGAGTCGAGTGTGACGCTGAGTTTGAGGCCCACGGGGATGTGATCCGTTAAAGTAGCCAGCTGAGTCACGTATGTAACCTCCTCCACGTCCTGAAAGACAAACACAAGGCAAGAAATAAAAACATGAAGATCAGATTAGATCAGAACTCTGTAAGTCTAACGAAGTTTTCTGCATCTTCAGGACACAAATGTTATTTTATTCCTTACACAAGCGTTTAACCCCGTCAGTTTAGTTATAAAGAGAAAAAATGCCACATACACACACACACACACACACACACACACACACACACTCAGCTGTTGTTCTGTGTGACGTCACCCTGAAATTACGGCTTTATAAAAATCTCAACCGGTTCGTCTGGTCTGTAGCGTTAAGCTTTACAGAACACACACAAACACACACACACACACACACACACACACACACACACACACACACACACACACACATAGGAGCGGAAAGGGTTAGCAGCAAAAACACAAGAAGAAAATATATTACATAAAATTAAGTTATAATATTTTAAGAAAAAAAGGCACAATTTATTAATTTAAAAAAATAGCTGCATATGATCAAAATATTATGATTTTTCCCCCTCTAAATATTATTTTCTTCTTAAAATATAACACTTTTATTATTTTCTTACTTTAATAATTTGTTCCCAAAATACTAATTTTTTTTTTAAATATAACAATATATATAATGTTTAATAATAAAAAAAATTCTAAAATTTTATATTAATATTAAAACTTTTATTTTCAAAATATTACAAGATTTTCAGATTTTTTTTAAAATTCTCAATTAAATATTCAAAATTTCTGAAATATATACAGTATATATATTTTTTAAAAATCCCTATATACTTGTGAGTCTATTATTTAATTATTGTGACTTAATTATTTTTTTATTGTGACTTTATTATTTAATTATTGTGACATAATTTTTTAATAATTGTGACTTTATTATTTAATTATCATGACTTTATTATTTAAACACTGTGAGCTTTGATTTCTTGTAATCCTATAAGTTTTGTATTTAAGCTGTCAGCTGGTCCGGGGTGTGATTATTTATCAGCAGAGGTGAGGTTTGAGTCGTGCGGCGTCTCACCGCGTGCCAACGCTCAGCCAGAGTGCTCTCTCTGTAGAGAAGGTAGTCGATGCGACGACCCACCCAGGGCTCCCCGGGTTCGGGGTACACCAGAGGGGCGTCGCCCCGGGGCACGGGGGGCGCCAGGTAGAGTTTACGCAGCTCTTCGTTTTCCAGAGTCCTGGATGACACAATAAGGACACGATGTTAAACACAGAGAGACGGAGTGATAACGCTGCGTCTCTCTGACACTGAACGCTTCTCACACACACTCGTGTCTGATCTCTTTACAAAGTCTATAAATACAGTACAATTACATAAAGACTATAAATATTATAAAATTAATCCAAACAAAGCATCTCTTTAAGTGTAAACATGTCCAGTTCCAAAAATACATTTCTTTTTCCACATCTTGGCATTTCATACTGGCTTTAAATTTATTGGCACCCTTGTTAAAAGGTTAGGAGAAGCGCGGTTATGTTAGACCAAGGTGATAATACAGTACAAATGAACCTGAGGGGGGCTAATAATTATGATAAATCTGTTTTTTTTTTAACTACATTTATTTTTCTTTCTGGGAATACATTGACATCAATCAAAGGTTCATAGCATGACTATGACAGTACTAAGTGTGCCAATAATTCTGAAGCTGATTCATTAATAACTATAATAATTAATAACTAATTAACTGATGAATGTGGATAAGGTTAAGGTTTACCTCTGCAGGTTATCCGGCGTGTTCACGTCCTCATCGTATAGCGTCGGCTGCTGTAACAGTGTGCCTGCGGGAGTGTAACACACATCCAGTCGCTGATTATTTTACTGTAACAGCACAACACACACACACACACACACAGTGTCTTATTCCTTTATTTATTCCCGTCCAGCTGCGCTCGCGTCCTTTTCCTGTTTATAGTAACATTAAATCTTACGGTTAGGGGAAACGCCCCTGTCCTGAGGACAGCAGATAATGTACAGCTTCACCTCTGACCTTTTATAAAGCACTGACACTGGAGACTCCTTCCAGAAATGTTAGATAAACACACACCTCCTTACAAAACTCATCAACATCTCCTCACCAATCAGACCTTCTTCGTTATATGCAGTGTGTGTGTGTGTGTGTGTGTGTGTGTGTACTGTATGTGTATGTGAAGTGTGTGTGTGTACCTATAGCCCAGGGTTTCTCTCTGCCAGCTGCGGCTCTACACGGATCGGTGTAGTCGTTAAACAGAGTGTGTTTCTGCTCCAGATCATCATCTGAACATAAAAAAGGGGTAAAAAGAATAAAGAAATACATAAAATTAAGAGACAAAATGAGTGTAATCATATTCCTAAACATGCACCAAAAAAAGATTTTTTTTTTTTGGTGAAAAAAATAAAATATTTAATAATTATTCAACAGCTGGCTAAGAAAAATGCTGGGTCAAAAATCATATGTAAAAATATATATTTTTAAAAAGTGTATGTAATTAACAATGAATAAATAATAACTGTATATATAAAATTAACAATAAATACTTAAGATATTAAAAAGTATAATTAATTAACTTTAAATAAGTAATACACATATAAAATGTGTAATGAATTAACAATAAATAAATAATAATAATAATAAAATTATTAAGTGTACTAAATCAACGATAAATACATAAAAATATAAAAAAGTATAAGTTAATAAATAAATAAATAAATAATAAAATATTCATGAAATATGTTAACATTTATTTTTAAAAATGCGAAGAATTTTAAGATAATAAAAAGAAAATAATAATAATAATAATAATAATAATAATAAAACATACTATAGACTAAAGGAATTTAAAAATAAATGAAAGAACAAAAATCTGTGTAAGGAGAAAAATCGCAACCAAAAAATATCAAATGTTATTGTTTCATATTTAATAAATGCAGAATGTTTTTAATGAAAAAAGAAAAAAAAATGTTATAAATAAGCATAAAGGATAAACTCGCAAAAATTAAATGGAATGAACCATAAAATAAAAATTAAAAGCTTTAATTAAATATTGATTTAAATTAAATAAAAGTTTTATATAAATAAAAACAAGAGGCATCTACAGGCATCATGACGATTTATGATTGTTGTTGTTGTACCTGGAGAACAGTTGTCGAAGTTAAAGTCTCCACAGAGCACGTCGAACACCACCGCCTCGTCCGGCTGCCTGGTGGTCGTCTGGAACTCACAGATCCACTGGCGGATCATGTCCAGCTGCTCGCACCGGATCTCTCCTTCACCTAAAGACAGGAGGAAACAAACAAAATAAACAGGTGCGTTCACCAGCGCTACAGAAACAGAAACATTCCCACTCGAGTGAGACGGCTAGGCTTCGTACCTTCTGGAGCGTGAAGATGAGTGCAGCTGAAAAACCCCACCAGTTTCTCCTGTCCTCTCTGTAATCCTGTCTGTACCTGATTTTAGAAAAAAACATAAACAAAATAAAATAGAGAGATAAATCAATAAGAGCTGAAAAAAAATATCAGAATGTTTTTTTTTTATTTGCATATAAGGACACTCTTTAATGTGAAACTCGAATGTTTGTATATATATACTGTATATATTTATATATATTAGTAAACGGGTTACTAATACTAGTTGTTCAACAAAAACAAAGGTAATGGCACCCAATAATGAGAAATAATCGTGAAAAAAATGTGCTGCAGTGGCTGAGCTGCATTATTTCATTAGCACACATACACCTCACCACAAGGGGCGCTGATTCACCGTTTAGTCACCATTTCGACTTTTTCAGCTCTTTTTACCTTTTATGGAATTCTGTGGGTGTGGCCAAATGTAATCTGGAGTTGATTGGTGTTTGAAGAAACTGAAACGGTTATCTTTAATTTGACACAAAAAACTTAATATTTATTTTTACTTTTAATATTAATCAAGGTGCGATATCTGTAGGATATTTGTGCGATATTTCTGCAAGCACCTTCAGAGAGAGCAGGCCCTTAGCGGCGAGCGCGTCCTCTCCTCGGCCGTTGGGGAAGCAGCGGTACTGCGCCTCCATCACCGGGAAGCGACTGGCCACCAGCAAGCCGCTGTTGAAGAACTTGAAGCAGGAGCCGGAGCTGCAGGCGTACGTGCCCACGTCATACAGGATGTGACCGTAGAGCGGAGACAAGATCTCAGCCAGCTTGGCCGCCACCCTCTTATCGAACACTTCCTGCAGACACAGGATGTCCACGTCAGCTGGAAACAGGGGCGACACCTCCAGCGGCGTCTGTAACGCTCGCGGCGGCTTCATGTGACTTCCGTTCACCTGGAGTTCGTGCGTGTGGTTGCTCGCTACGTCGCCTCCGGTGGACGTCTGGAGGATTTCTTTCTCGGCATCCACACCCTGTTCCTCTCTGAGTGCAGGGGAACTTTTATGAACGTCCCCATCCTGTTCCGGTGTCGCCTGGGCACCGGCGGCGCCGTTGGAGGCGGGGCCTGAGTTCAGGAGGCTGGAGGACGAGCTCAAGGGTCCGCAGCTACTCGGAGAGTGGACGAAAATACGGATATTCGGCCGACTGACGCCCTGCACGATGTTGCGCCCGATGGCGAGAGCCCGTCTCTGCGTGTGTGCCAGGTTATTAAATCGCGCGAGGCCACCAGGCAGGAGGCACAGATTAGCGGTTAAAAACCCAAACGTCAGCTTTCCGGACTCCTCCCACCCGGCATTACGGTCCTGCATCTTAATCGTCGCCTCCCGCCGCTTGTAACAGAAGGGACGGCGCACGCACTGAAGCGGCGCCCACAACAGGAAGCCCAGGAAAGCGAACGGCGCCGAGATGAGGAACAGGAGGAGGAAGAACAGTGACCCGAAGAAGACGATGAGAGGGTGCAGGTAGCACTCTTCCTCCAGTCTCCGTCTGCGCTCGAAGGTTGTGGACACGCACACGGCGATGAGTCGGTCCAGGGACCAGAAGCAGGGGAAGACGAGGCCCCATCCCAGGGCGTGTAGGGCCCCGACGAAGCCATTAGGAAAGGGGGATTCTCTCAGAGGCATTCCTCGTCGACAAGGACACGCAGCAACCAGGGACACGACCGATCATCTCCCGTCCGCATCGGGTTTATCGTCTGCGACCCGCCCTGCAACACAACATGATCAGATGTTCAGTCTGACCTCATCCTGATCTAGATCTCCAGATTCAGTTAGTTAGCACTAAAGCGCTGAAGGGTTAGATGGAGAAACTAATCCAGCCTGAATAGAGCTTTAGACCTGGACCTTCTGTATCGGGTTACTCTATTCACCGACACCGGATCTGATAAGATATTCTCTCATGTCTCATTAAAGTATTATTAATATTATTATAGTCACATATTTTATAGCTACACTTTAACACAAGCCCACCGACTTTCATACTACATTTATAATAAACAGGATTTCATTTCTTTTTCTGTCAGTACAAGAAAACATCAATAACCCAAATCAAAGTCACTTCAGACGTTCCCCCCACCCCGCCCCGAACCTGTGGCGTCTTAATTAATTAGCTTGAGTTATTTACTTCAATATCCCCCTTTTTTTTTAAACACAGATTTATTTAAATCGTCTTTCTTCCGGTAGGGTCACATGATCAGATACACATGCTGAGATCATTCCCTTTAGAGTCGATACGAGCTCAAATGTCACGTCTACGAACCCAGGAATATCCACTTAGTCAATATTCCACTGTATTACAGTAAAGATGTAATTCAGAATTTATATATTTATATTGCATTAGCGGTTCGATTTGAATACAGGAAGCTGTTTATTACATGAATGTAGGCAAAAGTAGGAAAGGTCTAAATACCGCATCACATTTAACCACCAGCTTTAACCATCTGCAACCAGAACAACACACACCTCTGACCGGGTTTTACCTGCGTCCCAACACCTGTTATGTAAATCCAGAGAATAATTGCACCCGGATCAAGGTGCAAGGTGTGGTCGACTCTGTGCCCAACTACATGTAAGGGTTTTTTTTTTTTTTTTTTTAGTGGTGACCTACTTGGAAAAGGTAGTCACCTTCCGCACCTCTGCACAGCTGCATTACAGAATAAAGAGTAGCCCTGGAGTCAGGGTTGCCAGATCTATGTTTTTAAGTCCAAAATGAGAATTTATTGATTTGTTCATCCTCAGTAAATGTACTTTCGTTTTATCTGGTTGATCCGGATTCCGTCCCAGGGAAAACTCGTCACGCCTGGACACGTCTCAAGTGTATCATGGGGCTACGCCCACATATACACGTACACATGCATTCACAGCATGATATTGGGAGGAAACCGGAGAACCCTGGAAGACGGACATGTGGAGAACTGTATAGGTTATTACCAGTTAATTACATTATTCAGCCTAAACTTCTACGCAGGCAGTGTGAGGTCTCATTACTTGACAGATGTGAACACTGTTCATCCATGCGTCCATGGATCCTGTGATAGATTCCCACAGCTCTATTTTTTTTATTTCTCAATATTCATCCAAGACTCTGGTGAACGGAAATCAATCCTGAATTTTTAAACACTAATTTGATAAAGAACTGTCTCGCTACGAGGTGGTATCAAAAAGTTCCAAGACTGGTTTTGCGTTGACAAAACTTTGGAGTACGGGTACGACTCTGAGACGAAGCGACAGTCACCTCCACAACCGAAAAAGGCGAGGCAGGTCAGCAGCTCGACCGAGTGCATGCTCATGGTTTTTTTTTTTTTTTTTTTTTAATAACATTTGCACCATTGTGCATCGGGAATTCGTCCGCAGGGGACCAGATCGTCTGTCAATAACAAATTTTTCTGCCAGGGTTTATACTATCTGCGGCCGAAAAATAAAAATAAAAACAGAGCTTGTAAACAGAGATAAGCTCGAAACTTTTTGACACCACCTCGTGTAGTTAACCTCAGCAACTGTTCTGGAATAAAGTGATGGATTCTTGTCAGACCTGGCAACCCTGCACACCTTCCTGCACTGGTGATCCAACTCGTTAAACAGCACTCATTTATTTTAGAATTAAGATGTTGATTTTATTAAATTAGTCTACAGTTCCAGAAACACCAGAGTGTGGCTCTGAGGAGCTGACAGGAAAGAAAAGAGATGAAAGGGAAGGAAAGAGAAGGAAAGGAAAAGCAGGTCGGCGGAAATGCAGCAGTGAAAATGAGTCAAAAGCCAGTAAAACAGGCAGAGCGGGCGGTGACGTCAGAGCCGGACAGCGGAGTCGATTCGCGGAATTGATTCCTAAATGGGGAATTAAAATGACATGGAGCTCTCCCGCGCGCGCCTCCGAGTCACAAGACCCGGGACTCGACTCAGCGCGAGCGGCGGTTAATCTCCTCCACCTCCACCATTTTCCCCCCCCCCCCACATTTTTTTGGATGAAAAGCCCTCTCCCCTCTCCACAACACGGCTGGGTGGCTCGGTGTGTTAGCCAGCGAGCTAGCTGAAGTTTACCTGGTGTACTCACCTGCGCCGAGCCGCGACGGTTTAATCACGAGATTTCATCTTGATGTTCAGCACAAAATCACACCGAGACACCAGAACGGGACACTGACTGCAGTTTGACTCGTCCTCTCCCCTGTGCTCTCTCTCTCTTCTCTCTCTCTTCGCTTCTCCCCTCCTCTCTGACACTCTCTCTCTCTCTCTCTCTCTCCAGCGGTTTCGTGTACGGTATTAGGTCAGGCTCGCGCCCGCACGTCTTTTTGCGCGTGCCCGCGGCTTGTATTGAAGGTGTGGTGGAAGCAGAGGCTAGGCTAAGTTTACCACACACAGTTTTAAACACACACACACACACACATACACACACACCCTTCAACCTCCTCCACCAACCACACGAACTAAATCAAAAACTTCGATTCCATACATATGCAAAGGTATTCATACACTTTGAACTTCTCCACATTTTGTCACATTACAACCACAAAGTGGCACATAATTGGAAGTACAGTGGAACCTCGGATTACGAGCATAATTCGTTCCGGGAAGCGGGCTCGTATTCCAAAACACTCGTAAACCAAAGTTTACCAAAAATGTCCCATAGGAAATAATGGAAATACAAATTATTCGTTCCACAGCCGAAAAAATACATAAAAATAATTAACACAAAATATAAAGTAAAAATAAAACAAATTAACCTGCATTTACCTTTAAAAAATAAAAGCAAAAATAAATCCCGACAGATAAGTGTTTCCGTTTGTGCACGCAGGCACTCTGTGTGTGTGAAAAACTGTTGGCTCAGTTGTGTGATCACGTGACGCTCAGCGTCAAAACAAGAAGCGCATGCGTGATACATGATGGTACATGATGTAAACCAAGACAATGCTCGTTTTCCAAGTCAAAATGTATTAAAAATCTTTGCTCGTCTTGCGGAACACTCGCAAACCACGTTACTCGCAATCCGAGGTTTCACTGTAAAAGTAAGTGGAAGTAAGATTATAACGTTTTACAAATAAAAATCTGAAAAGTGTGCCGTGCGTTTGTATTCAGCCCCCTTCACTCTGATACCCCTAACTAAAAACCGATGGAGCCAATTGCCTTTTGAATTCACCTAATTAGTAAATAAAGTAAAGTTTCACCTGCCATGCGGAAGAGGCCCGGCTTCGATTCCCAGTCAGTGCCCAAACCCCCCAGCCACTGGACGCAGTGCCGGTCCCAAGCCCGGATAAATGGGAGGGTTGCGTCAGGAAGGGCATCCGGCGTAAATCCTGTGCCAAGTTGTTGTGCGGACTGGATATTCCGCTGTGGCGACCCCTTGCCGGGAGCAGGAGAAAGACCAACAACAACATCCCATCCATCTAGGACCCTCTGCCGTGAAAGTAAATGGTGGCCATTGTATTTATTCCCATTTACCCTGAGGAAACCCACCAAACACAGGGAGAACATGTAAATTCCATGCACACAGACCACAAGGTGGGAATCAAACCAGGAGGTGTGCTGGGCGTGCAGTCCTCTACGCCACTGTGCCACCACATACAGTCTACCTGTGTGTAATTTAATCTCAGTATAAATATTCTGTGAAGCCCTCTGAGGTTTGTTAGAGAATATTAGTGAACAGCATCATGAAGCCAGAGGAACACACCAGACAGGTCAGGGATAAAGTTGTGGAGAAGCAGGGGTAGGTTATATAAAAGATCATCTCACGGAGCAGTGTTCAATCCATCATCTGAAAATGGAAAGAGTATGGGACAACTGCAAACCTACGAAGACATGGCCGTCCACCTAAACTGACAGGCCGGGCAAGGAGAGCATTAATCAGAGAAGCAGCCAGAAGGTCCATGGGAACTCTGGAGAAGCTGCAGAGATACACAGCTCAGGTGGGAGAGTCTGTCCACAGGACATGTATTAGTCGTGCACTCCACAAATCTGGCCTTTATGGAAGTGTGGCAAGAAAAAAAACATTACTGAAAAAACAGTCATAAGAAGTCTGATCTGCATTACAATTTGGTCCTTCTCACAATAGCTGAAATTTCAATATCTTGTTACAATGGTGGCTGAAAGTGGGTTGGATACAATATATTAGACTAAACATTTTCCCCTGAAGTTGATGTGTTGGAAGCAGAAGAAATGGGCAAACATAAAGGTTTAAGTGACTTTGACAACGGCCAAATTGTAATGGCTAGACAACAGGGTCAGAGCAACTCCAAAACTGCAGCTCTAGTGGCATGTTACTAGTCTTCAGTGGTAGGGACATAGAAAAAGTTATCCAAGGAAGGAAAACCGGTAAACTGACAACAGGGTAATAATGGGTGACCTTGGCTTACTGATGCACATGGGGAGTGAAGGCTGACCCGTGTAGTCAGATCCAATAGTAGCCCTAGTGTAGATCAAATTGATAAAAAGATTAATGCTGGTAACCCGCCTTGTGCCCGAATGTCTCCTGGGATAGGCTCCAGGCCCCCCGCGACCCTGATCAAGGATAAAGCGGTACAGAAGATGAATGAATGAATGAATGAATTAATGCTGGTTGTAAGAGAAAGGTGTCAGAACACACAGTGCATGACTGTTACAGTGGCAAAGGAGGGATTCAATATTAGGCATTCTCAACCTTTATCTCTCACCACTCAACCTGGTGGAGAGAGATAAACTCCCAGAAAAATAAACATTGACTCAAAATGGCCGACACCCAGGATCACACATAAGTGTGTGTATTCAACTGGTGCTGGCATTTCTAACTGAAAAGAGTGCTTGAAAAAAAAAATTCCATTCGATTGATAGTGTGAAGATAGATCTCCATTTTGAACCGATAGCCCACGGTATGAACTCCTCAAATGTCAGCAGTAAGATAAGATCTAACATTCACAGCTCCAAGACCAATGGAGAGTAGAAGGCAATGTTAAGGGTCTTTTAGAATGTGTCACTGACCATGGAAGGAAGCATTTAATGATGTTTTTGAGGAAGACTGGACTGGAAAACCAGCTTTAAAAGACAGGGGAGATTGGTGAGTGAGAGATCGTTGTTGCTAATGCAACTTACTGGATGCTAACTATCATAAAACAAGAAGAACAACAGCAACAATTCTGCATTCTCCTGTTTTAGGTTCATGGAGAGTCCCGAGTGAATCCTGGGAACACTGGGGATACGGGATGGGATGCTGAGCCGACCTAGGGCATGATTCACACTCATATTCACACAATTTAGCATAGCCAATTCATCTGAAGGTTTGTTTTTGTGAGGAAACTGGAGAACCCATAGGAAACCCACAACAAAGAACGTGAATCAGGATCAGCCTGAGATCCTGCAGATGTGATGCGGGAATATTATACAAACACACTTGAAATAAAGATGCCTTAGAGATTGATAACACTATTCTTGTTCTTGTTCATGTTTATATCTTTTCTTTTGCACCTTGGTATCTTAAAATCTTTTTTTTTTGCTCTGAGAGAACATTGCAGAACCTTAATCATCACGACACTGAACAATGAACAACCGATTCAGACCTTTAGAGAAGTTAAATGCTAACCTGGAGGCCAATAGTTTCTCTTTCTTAACTACATAAGCCTCCCACCCCCAGTTAAAACCCGATATCATTGTCTTTAGACCTGTTACGGTTCTTCTTGGTGTATGGAAGGTGATAATATGAAAAATCTGAATAATAAATAAACGTCATGTTCCGGGCTGTTTCATGACTAGCATAAGTGAGTCCTCGTTTGCTCTGGCACTTGGGGAAGGAGAGACGGCGCACGTTGGCGCTACCACAGGATGAGTGGTTTTTCGTCCTTCTCAGCCAGGTAGGACAGGCAGCTAAAGAGGACCAGCATGTCTTTTAGCAGGGCTGACGGTGTCGTCTTGACCATCACACTGCGCAGGACGTCCAGGCTGTTATAGCTCTGCTCCTGAGCAATCTGTACGTCTGGCCGTTCCTTCAGGATGCCGTAGGTGTTGATGATGAACTCTGCGAACGGAGGATGGAGCCTCCTACTGTAGCCCAAAGCGCCGAGACGATCCATCAGATCCACGTAGCGCTCGGTCAGCTCAGTCCGGTACTGCTCGTCCTCCTGTCCTGTCAGAGGATGTGTAGACACCTGCCGAGGACATTACAACAACATCACTGGTTTGACGCGTGACCTGTAAATAGCCCGTCTGTTCTACCTGTAGACTGATCCGTGCCCATGCCAGCTCAACTGTCCTTTGACCTTAGTCCTATACTACAGTAATTCACCTGTCCTATAAGATCTACACCTAGACTAGCTCGCCTGTCCTGTGACATTTTCTACACTTGTTTACCTATGATATGACCTACGACCTTTACTAACTAGCCTGAAGTGTATTTACTCACCTGTAAAATCTTTTCTGGTATGTTCTGCACAGTGAAGCCATACAGTCTTGTCTGATGGACGAAGACGTACGAGAGGATCCTGCGCTCCACCTGGAAGGCGATTTCACCCAACACGCGCTCGGAATCTGCAGGATGGGTCAGACACACTAGGTTACCTCTTCCACTCAACTTCAGTGTAGAAGACAATCAGACTGTTTGTATGGATAAACAACTCCACCAGGATCATGTCAGTCAGAATGAAACCCACCCTTCAATGTCTGGCTGGACGAGGAGGACGAGGAGGAGGACGAGGAGGAGCACGAGGACGACGAGGGCATGACAGGACGTGCCGGTCTGCTTTGCGTGTTTTTCAGAGGAGACGACGTGCAATGAGGTGTGATAAGACCGGCTCTGAACGAGTTCTCACCCATAAACGAGTCACGGCCGTGGAGTATGGACCCTGAATCATGTTATACATAAAATAAAATAAAAAAATTACAAAACATTGGGACTTTAAAATATGGTTGTACAGTATATGAGGCTGTAATAAAACCTTGTGCAATATTTTTCATCTTTAACACACTGCCATATTGTATTAGGTTCAATTCCCCCGTCGGTTCTGCGTGCATGGAGTTTGCATGTTCTCCCCGTGCTTGGTGGGTTTCCTCCATGTTCTCAGGTTTCCTCCCACAGTCCAAAGACAAATTCCAAATTCCCATTCCCCGTCTACTACGGCAAGAAGGAAGTGCCACCTTGTGGCGTTATTTGTATTGACGTGTAGCCACAGGACTAAACCTCTGACTGTTATAGTATATGGGATGGTATTGGATTAAAACTTTAAACTTTATGGGAAAGTTAAAAAACTAGTGAACATCTATGATTTCTGAAAAATCTAATGTGCAGATTTGGTCAAATTTTTGACGGAGCCATGAGTGGTTTAGGAAGAATGTGTGAACACTTCCAGTCCAAACTATGGACACACCTTTGGACTAAAGTTTTGGTCTTCCTTTCCTGGGAAGATCTTCATGAGAGACAGTTTCATCATGGAGCTTTGATGGGTTTTGCAAACGCACTTGACACAATACTGTTCTTGTGAGAACTGTTCCAGAACAGTTGACCTCCATGTTTTAAAATAACAACTGACTGGTGTTGTTGTTATTTAATTACCCAATGCTTTGAGATATTACATAGTTATGAAAAAGGAAATCCAGTCTTGCTCTGGGATGTAGAAAATAAATACAAATCTCAGGAAAAGAAAATATATTCAGATACTATTCATATTATCATACATCATAATAATGATTATAATATTTATAAAAGTAATTCTCCTGAAGTGTGTATACTTTGTTTTGGCTGACTGTATTTATTTAGCACAACTATTAACACTACTTATTCTGTCTATAATGAATATGATGCTGTACAAGTCGAATGTCAGTGAAGGATCTCTGTAACAAGACGCATCATATTTACACATCAGATCATTCAGCCCACGACACCTCGAACCCTTTAGACCCCGAGTGAGGATTCAGACCAGTGAAGGTAAAGAGAAGTTTATTTTTGATTTTTGTGTAACTGGTGTGTGTTCGAGCTACCTGAGCTGATGTGGCTCTTCTCCATCACCGTGGTGGTGTTGTGGAGGTGGTTTGAGACGGAGTTCTCCAGCCTCGAGCGCAGATCCAGGTTCTCCTTCACCACACTCTGGAGTGTTTTCAGATCCTCCACTTCACGCCGGAGTTTCTCGTTTTCAACAACGAGCGAGACGCCCAGCTCCATCACATATGAGAAATTTAATCAATCTCAGACCACAAAAAAAAAAAAATCAGTTTTCACCTCTGAGATCCGGCAGTTGAATGAGTGTTTGTTTTTGAGTTCTGTGACATCACAAACCACAAGTCATGATGTCATCACAGAACGAAACTCAGCATGATGTCACAAATGGAGCTACTGGACATGCGGCATGTAATAATCGCCGTCTATTTTGAGCAGAGCTTCATGTTAAACATTTAAGGATTGACAAATCTGAAAGTTTGGTCTCGAGATTTCCACTGGACACCGTACCCGAACCGTACCCTACAGTACCACCAGTCCGGAATGCTGAACAGCTCACTATGCTATATAATAACACTGTGAAAAACCTGTTCACCAACTTGTTGACCTCCATGTTGGAATTATGAACATCCTGAAAATTGTAGAATTTTAACTAACAAATTGAAGTCCTTCTAACTACGCCAGCTATTTAAGCACAACGTCACTTATTTTGAGTTTCTGACTGAAAACAGTCTAATTAAAGTTTTTGCTGAGGAGAAGGATGGCTTGTGGAAAAAACCTCTTACACAGTCTGGATTTGAGGCCCGAATGCTTCGGTACCTCTGATGGGTGTGAACAATTAGCCACAATGCTGGTGGGTTTGCGGATGCAGCGTACAGTGTACATCTCTTCAAAAGAGGGAATTAAACAATTAAGCCGGTCAGTTCTCTCGTTAAAGAGCTTGGATTAAAGCTATTCAACTTTATTTAAAAAAAAACAATAATCCGATATGAGTGGAGAAAAAAAACTAATTTTATTCCACATCTTTTCCATTTTTTTTTTCAGACATACAATTATGGAAAAATACAGATTGTATTTGTTCGGAAATACAGCAGAAAAAAATAAATCAGTAACGAATTTGAAAGAAAAAAAAGGAAAAACCAAAAACAGAAACAGATGACATGATAGTTAAGTGTTCATTAATACATCGATACACACTACGGCTATCTCTACGCTGTGTTTTTAAAGGGTTTATACAGTAAGCGCAGTCGTCACATCACAACAGAACAGAAGTAAACTGACACTCTGACGTGTAGAGAGCAGCACGGGAGGTGCGGCGGGAAACGGGGTGTGTTTAGTGTGCTGCGAGAAACCAGAGTTTCTTTATATATATGTAAATGTGCTTTCTTATACACATTAGCTAAAGTGAACTGAGTGTGTGTGTGTGTGTGTGTGTGTGCGGAGTAAACATCTAATAATTATAATAATAATAATAACTAATAATGATAACAATAACAATAATAATTGTAAGAAGAAGAAGAAGAAGAAGATGATGCTGGTTCACATTTAAGTTCTTTTACACAAGTGTTGATAAAACACACTAGCTCTAAAGATAGTAGAAACAAGATGTCGTCCGCGTCGATCAGCTCGCCACGGCGTGTCAGTTGCGGCTCCGGCCGACGATCTGGAGGATGTACAGGAAGATGTTGATGATGTCCAGGTAGAGGTTCAGCGCTCCGAACACGTACTCTTCGGGACTCAGGGAGAGTTTCTTGTTCCCCAGGAGCAGCTGCGTGTCCACGGCCAAGAACTGCAACACAACAACAGACAGCACGCTAATGATGCTAATGATGTTAGCTAGTGAGCGTACGTGGATCACATCACCCTAACGTGACAACGTCAGTAAGACGAGCTGCGTACGTTTATAATAAAAGGGGGAAAAAATTAAATAAAATACAGAATGGAGTCTTACGCAGGTGAAGACGAGCGCGCCCAGCGAGGCGTACACGATGTGCAGGATTTTGTTACGGATGAAGATGCAGAGGATCCCGAAGATGAAGAGGATGATCACGCAGACGAACAGGACTCCGGCACAGGAAGTGAAGTCGTACTTGCTCTGTGTGGGTGCAAGTAAGAGCAAGAGGGGAAAAAAGAGAAGAAAAACAAGACACTTATCATGTCACCATCTCTGTTTAATCACACACACGCGCACACGCACACACACACGCGCACACGCACACACACACGCGCACACACGCGCGCACACACGCGCGCACACACGCGCACACACACACGCGCACACACACACGCGCGCACACACACACACACACACACGCGCACACACACGCACACACGCACACACGCACGCACACACAAAACCAAAATCCACTTAATCAGATGAGCGAGCGTTTCCAGGAAGTGCACCCACTGTGCGGAGTTCCTGGTTGTGACGCTCAGCTGTAGTTAAATATGTGCAGTGGTGCTTCAAAGCAAGTGCAATGCATTCTGGGTAAGCTCTGCTTTTCAGGCTTTCATTTTCTCAAACAACTTTAAAGGAGAAGTCAGTTGTTGAATAATCCTCGGTTACACGTTTGGCGACTCTTCGTTGGACTGCGGTTGTAATTCTTCACACAGCCAGCAGGGGGAACACTCGAGCACTTCACACACTTGTTTCCTGTAAAGAACGAGATTAAAACCTGAGTGCTGACCTGCAGGGAGAAGATGACGACCGTGAAGCAGACCACCACGGTGATGCCGACGGCCATGATGACGGCGTCCGTGTCGTAGAAGCTGGCGATCACGCCCGTCATGTACGACATGCTCAGCGTCAACACCGACTGAAAGGAAGAGCATCGAGACGAGTCAGATAACACGATCGCTTCAGTTTAAACTGACTGACTGACAAACAGAGACGAGTCCAGTGTCGACTTTTTAAATATGATATAATAATCTTATAAAAGTCGAGTACAGGCTCATGTTTAGGGGGTCTTAATATTACATGCTCAACAGGAAGTCGGTTATTTTAGATAGTTTGCAAAATGCACCAAATGGACTTTGATATACTCCTCCTAGGGGATTTATGCGATCGCCACCAAACCAGGCCGATGTGATGTCAATACACTGAGGACGCAAAATTGCGGAGGGATTTTTGATACCTCTAACGGGTCAGTCGTGACGACGTCTTAAACTAGTGGATTAATACCTTTCTGTGTGAAATCATAGCAAATGACATCATACTGTGTGATGTTTTTTTTCTTCTTTTTTTTCGCAGCAACCAGGCTGTTTTGTAGGTCTTGACATAAAACTCCCTTTATTCTAAAAGTATGTTGTAATGGTTTTGATTTTTTCCCTTTATGAAAACTGGGGTGCGATGGCGCAAGGTGCTTGGGCCCGCTCATTGTTGCTTGCAGCTACATATTATTATTATTATTATTATAATTATTATTATAATAGATATAATTTTTTTTCAGGACTTCTGTTCCAGATGTCTCCCAGTCTAGTTGGTAATTTTATAACCTATAATAATAATAATAATAATAATAATGTAACATGTATATGAAGAGTGTGATGTGTGTGTGTGTAGATACCAAGGCGATCAGGTTCCACGGGTGTTTGCGGCGGAACTCTCCGCAGCAGCTGATGGCGATGAGTGGGACGAGGAAGATGATGTAGGACACGTAGTAGGTCCAGCTGTTCCGCTTCACAAACGTCTTGATGTTTTGCTCGAACGTGAACAGAGCGACGACCGAGAAGGTGGCGACCAGCTGCACGGTGAGAACCAGGAAGACCTGCCACAAGACACACAGGGTTTTATTTCTTACACCACAGCAAAGAACAACTAACATAACTAATTTTATGCCTTTAGGGTTTTAATTAAAAGTTTCATAAAGCAAATTAACTCCTGTTGTTTAACTGTTTTTAGGGGAAAAAAAGAACAGGAGTTAATAAAGCAATAAACTCTCATTTCTCATGTTTCCTTCCTCCTAATAGATTAAGACAAAAAAGAAAATAAGCTGTTTTTTTTGTGTTTAAAACAGCTTCTGGCCAATGAGAACTCAGCAGTGCTGTTTGTTGGGTGTGGGTTCATTTCCATATACATGCAAATTCTCTGTGTCTCACTACCTTGCGTATGAACGCCCGTCTCACTGCTTTATCATCGAACCCTGAGATGGTGATCTCCTCGTTGTTGTAGACCGGAGGAGGCGGCTCGTCCCCTTGGTAGAAATTGTTGGACGTGTCTGCGTTTCAGAATAAAAACAGAAACAGCTATATATTAAAAAAAAATAAATTAAAAAAATTAAAAAAAACATTTTCTGATTGAATTAAAACACTTCTGGTTTAATCAGAGCCACGCCCCCTTCACCGCTCACCTGGATTGTACTGGTACGGAGTGGGATTCGGAGCTGGGTTGGGAGCTGCTGGGTTGGGAGCTGCCGGGTTGTACGGAGTCATGTGTGGAAAGGGGGCGGGGGGATACCCGGGTCCGCCCTGACCATACATGGGATGCATGAACGCCCCCGAAGTAGGAAAGGGAAGACCGCCGGGCGCTCCGGGTGGTCCCGGGACTCCGGCCATTCCCGGGACTCCGGGCATCCCGTTGTAATCCGGAGGGGGCAGGACAAATCCGGCGGGGTTGGGCTGCCCGTACGCCGGGGCCTGAGGTGGAGAAGGAGAGCCGCTGTCCACGAACGGGACGTATCCACTCTTATCCTGTGACATGGCGCCTGTAAATAGTAATGTTATGAAAAAAAAGATGTTACAAACACATACACACATACGATACTTTACAAAAATCTTGACACCCCCCAATTTATTCACACTTTGCTTAAAAGGTTACAGACTTTCTAGTATTTGTTTAATGTAGTCTTGAAGAATAGAATTGTTTTTTTGTCCAGTCCAGTCCCTGGACTGTTTTGTGTTTGTTAAGCCACACAGTGACCCATGAATCATTCAAGCATAAAAAATACATCTAACATCTAAGTCCTGACCCAGTGAGAAACAGGTGGAGATGATGACAGATGATCAGGTCGGTGTTTAAATATACTGCTGATGCTGAATCCTGAGCGCGTGGAACAGACGAGAGGGGAAAAAAGGTGGCTGCTGAGACTGTTACATAAACAAGCAATTTTTAAATTGCATTTAATGTTCCCATTTCTTTTATTTTATATAAATGAAGACAGTACAGTATGTATATCCTGGATTTCTTTCACTATGCCATTTGGTAGTTAACAGTCAAGTGTTATTTTAAGACATGAAGGTCAGCTGTTCTGGAACGGTTCTCACAAGAACAGTATTGAGTGTCGAGTGTGTTTGTAAAACCCATCAAGCTCCATGATGATGAAACTGTCTCTCATGAAGATCTTCCCAGGAAAAC
>JAQMYL010000019.1:750998-765345 GCA_030014365.1 Clarias pachynema
CACACACACACACACACACACACACACACACACACACACACACACACACACACACACACACACACACACACAGACCTCCCACACACGTGTGCACTATATCAGCTGATTGATCCCCATGAAGAATAAGTGAGTCACTGACCAAATGGTGGAGGAACATCCTGAGCTGAGGACAGAGATCGAGAGCGAGCGAGAGAGAGAGAGAGAGAGAGAGGTGTGTGTGTAAGAGAGGTGTGTGTGTGTGTGTGTTCTAAAAGTGTTCCTAATAGTCTGGTGAGGTCAGACGGGGTCCGACATCTATCACCACTCGCTCGACTGAATACAGGTGCAAAAACAATCCAGTCCAAAAAAAAGGGGGGGGGGGCAGAATAACGTGTTAATAAGGACAGGAACAGACGGGGATGAAAACTTATCAAAAATGTAAACATCCCTTAGAATTACAATTAAAAGCCAAGTTCTTTGTAAAGCACATAAAATACAATTTGTAATAACAACCTAATCAATGTCCTAATGCCATATTTAACATCATTATTAAGGTACTTTTACATGACGCCTTTAATCTTCAGTTTGATGAAGCATCAAATGTTCACAGACGTCCTGTGATGATTCGCCCGAGGCTGGAACATAAACCCAGTACACCTTCTAAACTCTCATTAAACAAATCCCGACAAGTGTCTCAAGAGACGAGGATATTATATGATACACAAGCTTTCATGTATTGTAATTCTATCAAAGTAACAGAGAGAGAGAGAGAGAGAGAGAGAGAGAGAGAGAGAGAGACGTCTACTAGTCTCTCTACTCGTCCAGGTTCAAATCTCAAGATTTCCCCTTATTGATTTCAAAAGATGCAAAGCAGTGATGAAGGTAAAGTGGCCCAGGAACACAAAGCTCAACCAAGAAGTAAAAACAAAGAAGAAAACAAACTAAGCTTCTGGAAATCCCATGAAAGCTCACGTTGGAGGCTTCAAGCAAAAATGTTTCGGCTGTGGAGAATAAACGACAAACGAAGAACCGGATTCAGGTTCAGACCTGCTCTGACCTACTCATGACAAAGAGGTTATATAAACTGAGCACAAAGAAGCTGAGATCTTAGCAAGAACTACAAAAAGATGAAAACTCACCACCACCTTTTTCAAAGAGCGAGCCAGGCGTGTATGAACGACTGTCGTGAAGATACTGATGTCTGCTGATGTCTATTAATGTTCCTCAGATGTATTATTTTTGACTGGCAGGAGGAATATTTCCCAGAGAAGCAAGATAAAATGATCAGAAATATCAGCATTCCTCACAAACTTCCAAGGCTTTGAAGTACGTGGAAATTAAGTGAAATGAAAATGAAATATTGAGAAATATTTGTGAAGCTAAAGTGAAGAATACAAGCTGAGGTTCTTACCCGTCGTCCGTTGGTGTTAACAATGCTGAGACGATAGAGAGAGATGGAGAGAGACGAGACACCAGTGACAGCTGTCCAACCAGACAGAATTACAGGCTCTGCTTGGAGGTCTGATGCATCCAACATTTCCCAGCTGCTTTCTTATAACCTGGTGTCTCTCAGAGTACAAATATCTTCAAAAGCTGCATCATGCTTTAAACATATGATATAGACACTGGCGGGTGCTAAGAAAACTATTGCTAGGCACCTACGGCATATGAACACCAAGCGTAAGCTAGCTAATAAGAGATAAGAATGTATTTGTACAATCTTTAATGTGGAGCATGTTCCTCAGATGTTCCTCATGGATCAAGGCATGTTGAGAAACGCTGGGTCACAACCCATAAGCTCGAAACGCCTTCGGGCGGAAAGAGAGACTCCATTTGTTTATCAGCTCCTGCGATCTGCTGTTCACCGTGCACTCGTTTGACATGAGTGAGGGGGTTGGAGCAGCATGAAACAGAAACATGGCGTCTATTATTAATACAGATGTGAATGCTGAGACTTAAAGACCTCAGTTAATATTAAATATTAACCACCTAGGTTTTGGGTTCCCCTTGTGCCACCAGGGCGGCTCTGGCGCCTCGGGATGGGGCTCCAAGGGACCTCTGGTGTCTAGCTTTGGGAATTAGTGGTGGATCCTTTGGGTTCTGTGGGTTGTGGGGTAGGCCTTCGCGGATTGGACTTGTTTGTCTGGTGCACCCCATGGGTGCTTGATTGGATTGTGATCTTTGGAGTTTGGAGACCCTGTCAGCAGTCTTGGACTCTTTTCCTGCTGGTCCCCTTGTGTGGTGAGCTGTGGTGCACTGGGTGTTCTGGTGCCTTTCTATCATATCCTGTGGGAGTAGATGTGTTTCCATGATCCTGTCACCGGTTTACTGGTATGTATCTGATACAGTAATTAATTTACCTGTCAGTGGTGTTAATTTTATGGGCTAACAAGTGTGTAACAGAGTGAGAACTGGATAGAAACCTCGAGAGAGTTTGGAGAAAATGTAAAAAGAAATATCACACCCTAAATAAATCTTCCAGGTTTGTCTATCTGGGGAAAGGTAAGAGAGGTCTGTTTTCAGAAAATGTTCCAGTACACTTTGAAGCATGTAAAAACATCCTTGAGGAGCTTTCACATTCACAGGTCATGTTCCCTGCAGTGAATCCTGGATCAGCCCCAGGCTCTCACGTCAAATCAATCATGTCTGGTGTACCTTTGATGGAAGGCGCCATGTCCAGCAGCCATGTCTTTCAACAGGAAACGAAGGAGCACGAGATCTACTCTGAACTCCTTGAGGATCGCCAAACCTCTTGTCCTATGGTGGAAATGCAACGAGCCTCCATACTGCTTCACAATCCCGTCCTATCCTATTTCCAGCCCTATCTGAAGTTCACGACCACTGTTCAGTGTAGCGGAGAACATCTCATTGCTTGTAAATAAGACCAACAGACCTGAAGAACCAGGTTGGGATATGTTCCTCATGGAGGTAAGCCATTTTCTCTGAGAGTGAATGAACGTTGCATTTTAATAAGTCTGCAGATCAATCTGACACGTTCCTTCCTATAAGGATGTTTCAGCCAAGGAGGTTAAAAATTCACGTATTATTAGCATCAACTAAGGATGATATAATCTAGACAACAAGTGGAACACACACACACACACACACACACACACACACACACTAGTGTAATGTGTGATCCTCCCCCTTTTCCATCAGACCAGGTGTGCGTTGTTTTGTCCCTAGGGATTACGCGCCAAACACTCCCAGGTGTTGAGAGGAGAAAATAAACAGCCATCGAGATCGCTGGTATTGACACGCATCAGTAACCCACCCTGCACGGAACAGGTCACGGTGTCGGTTTCGTGAGGACGCTCAGGGTGTCACGACATGACGTACCCGAGTCCAGGAATGTCCCGTAAAGGAAAAGGCCAGGAAAGAGAGGACTAATCGCAGGGCTGCGTTATCCAGCTGGAGCTGGGCAGCTCTTTCATCCGCACAGGAAAGCTTTTAAAAAATTACAGGGCTGCAGGAGCAATAAGTCACGCAGGGAGGCAGAACATGCCGAGGAAGCTGGAGGAAATATGAAAGAAAATACAAGTGACCTAACAGGGTGAAAGTGGGAAAAAAGAGGTTAAGAGGAGGAATCTGATGTTTCCAGGTTGATCCAATCGGGACTGCTGAAGATTCGAAACACTGGAACTGGATGATTTACATTTTTTTTGTACTGGATATACCTTTAATTGTTTTACATTTCTACTGTAGCAAAGAAAATATAGTGCAAATATAAAGTAGGGACGGAACAAATACACTGTATACAGTACATTGTATAACTACAAACGAAAACAAACAAACAATACAATAGTTACGCTTTCAAACAAACTGCATTAGGTAATTGTTTACATTTTCTAATTTGTTGATAATAATAAAAAAAAAAAAAACAGTAGCTGGAACTGTCACAGTGAGCGTACGCATAAATTAACACACGATTGACTTCCTGGTTTTTGTTGAGTGACATTTTTAATGCTGTAACAAAGTTGCGCAGCTTGGAAGCCAAAAAAACGTTCTTCATAATCGTCATGTGTTCTAGAAAGATCTTTCAGATGCTTTCACGTGCGGCCGAGACTCCAAGCCGATTTGTTTTTCAGGAAGCTGGAGCTCTTGTCATTTCCAGTAAAATCTCAGACACACATGGGACACTGCACTTCTATCTCACCGCACAGTAAAGGAGCAGTTAGTAAAGGCATATCTGTATACACCAGAGAGGGGGAGAGAGAGAGAGAGAGAGAGAGAGGGGGGGAGAGAGAGAGAGAGAGAGAGAGGGAGAGAGACGGTGGAGGGAGGGTGAGGTTTTTCCTGTTTCCACTGGGCTAATTATACACTTCTCCAGAGGATGGAGCGTAAATCAGGATGAACAATGGCTCCCTCCTACATGCCTCAAAGTCAGTACAGCTCTCCACCGCTCTGTCGCTCTCTTACACACACACACACGACCCGGTGACACACTGATCAGCCGTTTCACATCATGGTTCATGTCATGTTCAGACCTGAGAGACGAGCCGCAGACGCATGTACAGTATATGATATGATTTTGTAAAGAAAGAGAATCAGAGACAGAGAGACTTTATCCCGCGTCCGTCTGCTCATTAGCCAGGACTGACGCTGGTCTCTGGTAAATGATGTCACTGTGTTATCTGCATAATGAGCTCTTCCTGTTGTGCTAAGCTGGATTCCTGGAGTTATCTGACTTTTCAGTCTCGTCCCCTAATCTCCTTCATGTCCAAGTGCATTCCTCCGTAACAGCTCAAACTCGTATGACATTGTCCGTGCTCCATGACACCACCAGGGGGCGACACGACAGGACACATCTACTTGTTGACCCTTTTTAAAAAACTGTTTTTTAGAACATAACCTTTCTGATTAGATTCCCCCTCACCTGATGTGACTTCATTTAAGATGATCTCCTATTCTGGGTTTGACTCTCAGCTCTGCTGTTCTGTAGTGGGCGTGGCTCAGCAGTAGCACATTTACATAAACATAATAGCTGAAATGGTGCGTTTCGAAGAGGAGTGAATTTAGTTTGAAGTTACGGAAAATGTATAATCTGAGGGGTGTTTCAGCTACACACACACACACACACACACACACACACACACACACACACACACACACACACACTTTGGCGGAGCTCTGAGACCTGTGCTAAGGTGTTAAAGATATAATAAAATCTAGGACTTTTAAATAAACAGGTGTCTTGCAAGTATTCAGCCATTATTTGTTTTGCATTTTTTTTTACAGTCAAAACATAGTAATGGTGCTAAAAAGTCTCACCTAGGTGTAGTGTCTGTAACTTTTTCAAAATTCAAATCTTTCAACAATCTTAACTGTCATTCAGATTAAACTTGGCCAATTTAGATTTCACATAAAAAGACATAAACCAAAAAAATTATATTATTGTACAATGCAAAATTGTTAACATGAATTTGACATGGTTACGGACACTACAGATTCTTTTTTGGGAAAAAACTTGTGTAATATTTTGCACAGAAAGCTTTAATTTACACAAAAAGTTTTACAGGTCACATGCTCCTAGAAGCCTACACCAAATTTAGTATCAATACTCATAAATAAATATTCATAATTTGCATTTTAAATGATTATTGTCTGAAGGAAAGGCAGTATAATTGTCTGAAAAATGGCCATTTTGGGGGCAAATATAAAATCATCTCTCCAAATGGCTGAAGTTAGCGAGTTGAAATTTTTAGGGAAGCAAGATTGGTCACTTTTATGTTGCATAAACTTCAGAAGTAGCTTCTTTTCCACACACATCTTCTGTATTATTATATGTATAACATAAAAAAATGTGATATATCTATTTTTTTCAGCACAATCTAGACAATATGATGAACTGAATTTTAGTTCATTTTTACTGACTATATAAACATGACTGAGCAAGAAAATAAAAAAATGGGTCACATAGACCAAAGAAATAGCACATTCACATGATCACATGTTTTTATGGTTGAAAAAAAAAGTGTTCATGCACGTATCTGTGCCACTTGAGTTTTAAGGGTTTAAACACAAACTTAAACTTGAAGTTTAGCTCCTTTTTTCTATCTAAAACTCTCCAACACTCATCCTTAAATTAGGGTATATGAACGGCTACAAAACTTTAAAACATTACGAAATCAAGCTACACCTCTGTGAAATACAGCCTATTTATACTGCTGTGTACGAGCTAACCGCTACAATAAGACAATAAGACAATAAAGCTACACTACTTTATCCTGGGTATCTTACCATCTCTGTCCTCAGTGGATCGAACCTGAAGGCCAGTTTGTTCTGCATGAAGATTAAATAGCCTGTGACTTCTTTCAGTTTAATTTGCTATAAAACCTCAAACAACTGAAACAAACAATGTATGAAACACAAGGAATGTTCCAGATTAATACTTCAAATCAGCGGCTTTCTCTAACACACACTGTATTTGTGTTTATTTGTCTATTGTTTGTACGACAGTAGAGGAATTCTCGCTTCCTAATTGCTTATTGCTAACTAAAACAACGGATGTGGTGCTTCCTGTTCACGTTCTCATGAGTTATGGCTGATAGACATGGGGACAACTTTTCATCATGTGATCTTCATACGTAGGAACACAGTTATTCTACAGAGTGTACGGAAATACAGTGCAGAATAATAATAATAATAATAAATATATATATATATATATTAAATAAGGAAATGTACATGCAACACCCAAGTTTTGACCTTTAGTTCAACTCTGTACTGCTACTGGAATACAGCCAGAAGTGGACAGGAACAGGACATGTGTGTGTGTGTGTGTGTGTGTGTGTGTGTGTGTGTGTGTGTTTGTGTGCTGGACAGCTTCTAAATCTCTCTCTCTCTCTCTCAGCATTAGTATTCAAATCACTGTGTTTGTAGAAAGAGGAGAGTTCAGTAGCGAGGGACATTCATCCTCCGGACTCAGACTGGATTATCCCGTCCCCGAGCCACGGCGCATCACTAAGCAACAGCTCTCGCAGGGCGAGAATTCGGACAGCGAGCTCCAGCACCGTCCTTTCTTTGTCAGCGGTGAATCTCCTGAGCTTGTTCACTCCGAACTGTGTTTACAACTTTCAAGTTTGCGCTTGAAGTGTTTTGGTGCCGACGGACGAGTCAAGTTTATTTATAATGGCCAAAATCACGGCCATGTCTCAGTGAGGTTTATGGGACCTGGACAATGACCAACTCCTCAGCCTTAACCGGCCAAATGAGGAGGAAAAAAATGTGGAGGGGGAAGAAAAAAAAACTTGGAAAGGGCATGAATGTTGGGACAAACAACAGAGAAACAAACACAATTAGTGTTCGAGGAGGCACGATACAGCTACACACCGAGTTAGAGTTAGAGCTGGACAAGAAAATAGAATATATTAAATATAGAACTTATATTATACTGTATATTTATCTATATAAATAAAAGAAAGGTTTTATCTATACATGGGTCAGAACTCACTCTCTCAATGATATCTTTAAGTTTTTTTGTCGCAGCATCACACAAATCTGTCTGGACAGAATTTACTGAATCAGCAGATTATTTTTAACTTTAACCTTTTAACTCTTTCTACAAACTCTTTTCTCGTCAATGATGCATACTTATGCAAGTTCTATATAATATCCCTCTTTAATAATATTATAAGATAATATTACAACAGGGTGATTCCAGAATTATGCATTTATTGTATTTATTAACAATGAGCTAAAATTTGTTAAATATTTTTTCGTTTACAAACTGTATCTTAGTTCTCTAAAAACCTCAACAACAAAGAAGAAAAAAGTGATGACAGCAAGTTTCTGGATACACAACATGAGATATGATGATTTTACTCAAACAACACATAAAACACATCTAACTTTTTCAGGTGTTGAAATAGAGAAGCCCTGAATTACACAGCGTGCTGCGTTACGCAAATCACTGTGTACAAATTTGCTCTTGTGAAGAAATTTTAAGTTTATGAAATTTAAACTCATGATCTGAATCAGTTCTGTACAGGAGCATTTAGTCTTTTAGATCATCGGTTCTCAAAGTGGGGTCACATCCAGAGATCTTCCACAAACAACCAAGTTTTTATATTTATTACTGCGTGCTTATAAGTACATAGTAAGCTTATAACTGTCTCATTGTATTACTCGTCATAAAAAAGTCTTTCCTAAAAAATAAAAAAATCTTAATAAAATATAAAGCATAAAAGGTTCTATGGCCTTTGTAATGTATGTACAAAGTATTTTGATAGTTTAATTTATTTTTAAAGTAAAGGGGTAACAGGCTGCAAAAAAAAAGTGAACCACTGTCTTTTATCACACTTAAAATTTCACAGACAGAAAAGCAAGACAGAAAAGCAAGCACTTTTTGGAAGCTGCAGTGACCCCTACAGTTCAGTTAAGGTCAGTACAGCATTTCTCCTTCTCCACTGAATTTGAAACTAGAATTAATAATTAGCTTTTTAAATTAAAAGATTAATTAAATCCACCATATTAGATATTAATTTATTCATTTGTTTTACAGCTAGTAGAATTTTTTTCTTTAATAAATAAAATGGCTTAATGTGTCTGTTCCACAAAAAATCTTATTATATAAGATAAAACCACAAAGAAACACCATTAGTCCAGATCCTGTCATTATGTAACACACATGAGGTGTCGTCTCAGTCAAGTGGACTAATTCAGGGTCGTCTACTGTCTGTTTCTCACTAAAACATATACAGTTCCTAAGAATCATAAGCGCAGTTCCAACAGATCACTAAGTTCTTCTACTACTATTAACATGAACACAGGTTAATAACATTTTTGCGAAAACTGTCGTCTTTCCTGATGTTTTCGGAAACAAATGTAGTTGTCTGTTTTTGTCTCTCTGTGAGACTCCAGAGTTAGTGAAGCGTTTTTCTCTCTTGGACTCGAGAAGCTTAATCAAGTGGAAATTAGGGATGTGGAGGGAGGCATCAGTTTGGGGGGGGAGGGGGTGTTGGGGGTCATTGGGCAGAATAGGCCAATTGTTCAGTGAGTTCTTTGAGCAGCAGAGTGGTGCTAAACAACAACAAAAAAATCCTGAGGCATCAGAAAAACCGTTAATGAGACACAAACGGAAAACGTTTTTTTCACTTTGCTAAAAAAAAAAATCCATTAAAATGTTTAACCTGATCATGAAACGTTGGAAGTGTGGAAGTGTGTGAAGAAATCAGGAAGAAGTTGAGTTAAAAAGAATGTTTTCAACTCCATGTTTGTGTTTTAATTATTAAAACCCTTTCAAGGTGTGTGTGTGTGTGTGTCACACACGCACACACACACGCACACATACACACACACAACATACACTAACTGTACATTACAGTATATTATGTACATTATTATTGTTGTTGTTGTTGTTGTTGTTGTTATTCTTATTATTCTTATTATTCTTATTATTATTATTATTATTACACCTGTATTACAATGCACTCTGATGCACTTTACTGTTATACACTGCATTATACAGTATTTTATTTACTATACTACACTAGAGAACTCCTCCACTGTGTACTACTACAGTATATATTATGTTTAGCTGTACTGTACTACACCACACCACTGTAATATTTCATTATTATACGATACTGTCTATTATATTAGACTTTACTGTAGACAGTCACACAATACAACTTCATACAACTCTACTGACAGTGTGAGGACATACTCTTTTCCCTGTTTTTATTGATCTTTATTTATTTATTGTTTTAGTATTTTATGTTGTTATTTAATGCAGTGAGAGTTGACGTATTACTGTTGTTTATTGTTTTATTTGGATTTTATTTAATTTCATTTTATTATCTCATTATTTGTCTGCAGCTATTTTAGGATTGTACATCACTTTGATTAACTGTGTTGTGTTAAACATGCTTTAAAAATAAATTTGAATACTGACTTATTGAATCGTCTAATAAACTGTTATAAATCCTTCATAATACTTAACACTACATACTATAGTATTAGAGTATTAGTCTCTTTCCTAGACTTTACATTAACATATAATGTTCGTTTACAGTCTTTACGCTAAAATACTACAGTTTAATGTTATATTATCTCTGTAGCTGTACTATATACATACTATACTATACATACACACTCAATTCTATCAGTACAGTAGTGCTTTTACACTGTTAGTGCTGCTACACTATACTGTACTGTACTACATCAGTATTATAGTTATACTATACTCTTTCATCTCTATATACTCTATAGTTGTACAGCATTACTCTCTGCTACTAATACTACTGCATTGTTTTATATTATTATTCTCTGTCTAAAGTACTATACTGTACTATATCACGCTGGCAGGATAACTGCACTTACTCTGAACAGTGTTAGTTTACTGATATTCTACCACATGTTATATACGCATATTACGTTGTCTGTACTGTATATATACACGTATACTCTCCGCTCTATATCTCACTGTACTGTAATATTATATGGTTACTTGTATTATATCAGCACAGTATTACTTTCTACACTAATAGACGACACTGTAATATAATATATCTGTAGCTGTATTAAATTAGGTATAAAATAACCATCAGCTCTTGTGATTTCTATTCTTTTATAATACCAAACTGTCTCTGGAGCTGCATTTCAGTGTGATTAAAAGTGTATCATCATACTTAACTATAAGTGATTTAAAAAATGCTAATTGCAGAGATTGCAGAGTGAATGCACAGATTGATCTCAGCTGCGCTGCAGAAACTTTTCGTCTGGGTTCCACAGTAGTCTGTCTTGGCATTAAGGAGTTTTTGGTTTTTGTTCCTGCACAGCTCTCGACAGGCCTCAGATGAACTCTGCCGGTTGAACTTCCCAAACAAACAGGTGAAAAACATCCCAGATCTTACCTCAGCGTGCCGGGTCCTTCAGGTGGATCTCCAGCGCACCTGCGTCTCCATCGTCCTGCGCTCTCCTACATCCCGTTCAGAGAAAAACCCTGATCTGTGCGTCCCTCTGGACTTTCACTGAGGGAAATGGAGAGAGAGAGAGAGAGAGAGTGAATTTGCATTTCCACGACCCTCCCCGTCTCTTACCCCTTCTCTTTTCAGCGCTGCCATTGTCTGAGCCGGTCGGGGTCCTTATTCGCACAAAATCCTCAGCTCAAAGCCCTGAATGGTGATGTGGGATGAGCCAGAGGAGCCAGCTGTTCGCGTCCAGCAACAAAATCAGTGCATTCATCCTGGAGTGGGAACAGATTTAAAGGAATTCCTGAGAGTTTGGATAAATCGTCTGAAAAAAAATGTTACATCAGAGTGTCTCGTGTAAGAGAGAAAGAGTGATGAAAGAAGTCTGAGAGAGTATGAATGAATATTAATTCTCACATTAATATACTGAAGTCTTAAATCTGTACACAACTTCTTATTCTCTAAACCTCATAAGTCATAATTCAAGTTTAATTATATATTAAAAATATAGCGGTAACTAAGCTTAGAAAATCTATGAGAATGATTTCAATACGTTCATTTGGCAAAGACATTCAGCGAGGCCGTGTGGGAAAAAATACATAATAATCAAGTATGAAAAAATTTAAAGCCATGTTGCTAAAAGTAGTAAGTTGCCGTAAGTACAAAGGCTTTTGTAGTTTACTATAATGGGTCAGTTTTTAATTTAACGCCAAAGAGCAAAATAAATAAATAAATAAAACAAAAAAACTGGAATAAAAAGAAAAATGATGCCTGTTCAACATCTTTCTTTCTGTGTGAGCTCGTTAAAGATTATACCCTACATGAACAAAAGTATTCAGCCAAACCTGCAATGACATTGTATCCAAATACTACAATCTACTTCAGTATGGAGTCTGCGCCCCTTTTGCAGCTGTAACAGCTTCCACTCTTCTTGGAAGGCCGTCCACAAGATGTTGGAGTGTTTCTGTGTGAATTCATGTCCATTCATTCTGTAGAGCGTTTATGAGGTCAGACACTGATGTTTGGACGAGAAGGTCTGGCTCAAAACCTCCGTCCCAGTTCATCCCAAAGGTGCTCGATGGGGTTGAGGTCAGGGCTCTGTGTTAGGGCCGGTCGAGTTCTTCCACACTGAACTCATCAAACTATGTCTTTATAGTCCTTTGCTTTGTGCACTGGGGCGGAGTCATGTTGAAATAGAAAATTGCCTCCTCCAAACTGTTGCAATAAAGTTGGATGCATAGCGTTGTCCACAATGTCTCAGTATAACACTGAAGCATTAAGTTCTCCCTTCACTGGGGATAAGGAGCCTGACTGAAACACCTGAATTCAATTATTAACAGGTTTGGCCAAAAACATTTAGTTAAAAAGACAAATGGGGTAGCAAACCCAAATAATACTTTTTGTAAAATTAAAAATAGAGCTAATTTCACTGTAGTTTTGGCCCTAGATAACCTGTATTCATATTTAACTCTTGTCACTAGGAGGGATTTCAGACCAGCCCTGACACTACACTAGCCTTTAGTGATGGGATCATTGTAAAATAAATATTGCCTTGAACCACAAGAGGGCGCTGAGAGCTATTACAAAAATGTGACACAATGTGACTTACAAAATAAAATAAAATAAAATAAAATAAACCCTGAACCCAATAAATATGTTTATAAAACAAATCTGTGACGTGTTTATAGAGTCAGGTGCTAATTATTAGCTCTATACATCCTGTGAGAATTTAGCAGCTGCACGTCACTCAGATGTGGCGGATAGTTTTTAGCGTTAGTGCATTTACAGTAGAGTTTAACTAAAGAAAAACGTTTGATTAATCCCAAACCTAAAGGATAACAGACCTGATATTTCAGACCTTCCACCATAGACATTAGCACAAACTCAGCTTAGCTAATTAGCGCAGTGCTAATATAAACAAGCTGTAAGTTGTCTGTTTAAAGTTTTTCTAGTTTCACATAAAGATCTAGAGTTGCAAATAGCAGAGAAAGAAAAATTAACATAATAATAACGACCTTTTTAACAACTTTCAATCTGACTCATTTTTAACTAATGTTTTCTCTGAGGTAAAAGTGTTACGCATCGGTTCTTTGAAATCATCGTGAATCTTTTTTTTTTTAATCATGTGAGGCTCTTTTAATCAGCTCTGATTGTTTTAATGTGTATGTTGAGAGTCGACTCACAGTTTTAGTGGTTTGGTGAAAAATAACAGTTGAAAATTTAATACACGGTGCCTGTATGTTAACATACACAAACTAAATTAAAATAGTTAATACTGTAGCCAAACAAGCATTCATGTCACATTTTATTTTCTACAACGCATAGATCTGTAATAAATATAATAAATAACACTGATCATAAAAACGCAGCAATTTATGCATACAAAATTCAAGTTAAAGATAATAACCATGTGTGAAACAACTAAAAGTGCACACTAAAAAAACATAAATACATCAATTATAACCTTTACATTAAATAATAACAATGAAAAATAAATATTGGTTAATAAATATTGGTTAAAATACTGGTTCATGAAAAATGTGCTTTACAGACAGCAAATATACACATATAGGAAGTTAAATAAGGTCAATTTTGAAAAAACAAAATCGTGGTGGACAACTTAACACCCCAGGGTCTGGGTTCGATTCCCGCCCCAGGCCTGTGTGCATGGAGATTAGCTTAACTGCTGCTCCCAAACTGTCTGTAGTATGTGTGTGTGTGTGTGTGTTCTCTGAGATTAATTGGCACCTGTCTATCTATCTATCTATCTATCTATCTATCTATCTATCTATCTATCTATCTATCTATCACTAACATATATATGTACCAGTCAAAAGTTTGGACACATCTAATAACATCCAAAACACACAATAATCACCTTTGAACAGTTGATATTGAGGTGCTCTTTTTTAAATTGGTGATTTCTGAGGCTGGTAACTCGAAATTCTTTTGATAAAAGATTATAAAACTAACTCTAAATTATTTTGGTAAACTTCTATAATTCTTTTGATTGTGTAAAGCTGCTTTGCGACAATGACAATTGTTAAAAGAGCTATAATGCAAATAAGAATTGAATTGAATTAATTGAATTAAATGAACGTCTCCTCTGCAGCAGAGGTCAGTTTTGGTCTTGCTTTTCTGGGAAGATCTTCATGAGAGACAATTTCATCATGGAGCTTGATGGGTTTTGTAAATGCACTCGATACGATGCTGTTATTGCAAGAACTGTTCCAGAACAGCTAATCTTAATGTCTTAAAATAACAACTGACTGTTAAATACCAAACAGCATTTCAGGTGTCTATTTCATAGTTCTCTAGAATGTAGAAAATAAACCACAAAACAAAAAGTATTGAATTATAAGGTGCGTCCAAACTTTTGACATATATATATATAAATACGTACATATATTGGTTCTTTTATAAATGAAATAAAATGCGTGAAGCCATGATGTTAG
>JAQMYL010000019.1:787190-804367 GCA_030014365.1 Clarias pachynema
TGACGTTTACTCCTTGCTGTGCATGTGCAACAGGAGGTCGGCGACACGGTGGCTGTAGCCAAACTCGTTATCATACCTGTAATTAAAAAGAAAAAAAGAAAAAAACATACATTACTATTTTATGAACCTATAATGAAGAATGAGTTGTTACTACAGAAACCTGAGAGCTCTGTATGTCGAAGGTGTTTCGTGTCTCGCACACTTACCAGGAAATGAGCTTGACAAAGTTGTCGTTAAGGGAAATGCCGGCACCAGCGTCGAAGATGGAGGAGTGGGTGTCACTGATGAAGTCAGAGGACACAACCTGAGCAAACAAACACAAACAGTGAGCGCTCATGCTCTGGTGCACAAACAATCTCATTAGGCAAGGTAAATTATCACGTGACTCACGGCGTCCTCTGTGTATCCCAGAATTCCCTTCATGGATCCCTGGGAAGCCTTCTTGACGGCCTCCTTGATGGCAGTGTAGCTGGCGGGTTTTGAGAGGCGGCAGGTGAGATCCACCACGGAGACGTCGGCCACGGGGACGCGGAAGGCCATTCCGGTCAGCTTGCTGCAACAAAACAGAAAATACATTCACATAACTTTGTTACGTTTAACAAAAAATAAACAAATAAAAATCTACACTTGTGTTCTTCCTGCTGACCCGTTTAGTTCTGGGATGACTTTGCCCACAGCCTTGGCAGCTCCTGTGGAGGCGGGGATGATGTTCTGGGCAGCAGTGCGGCCGTCGCGCCAGGCCTTAGCAGAGGGACCGTCCACTGTCTTCTGGGTGGCAGTGTAGGCATGGACTGTCGTCTAAAAGCACGAGAGAGAACGAAACAGGAATAGTGTTTATATTACTTTATATGTAAAACACATTAAACTGTAAAGGTTTAACACCAAGAGTATATAAAGCAGCTGAGAAAACTTGTAGAGTAATGCACAAATCATGTGGGTTGAAATAAATACAAAAAACACTAAATAATATCTGAGATCCTTACCATGAGGGCCTCCTCGATACCAAAGCTGTCATGGATGACTTTGGCCAGGGGAGCCAAGCAGTTAGTTGTGCAGGATGCATTGCTGTCAGATACACCACCAAGCACCCGGGTTATTATTATTATTATTATTATTATTATAAAAAAAATCCAAATACATGCACAGAACTGAAAAAGTCTAGTAATCAGTAATCATGTGATTTAGAAATCTGTTGTCTCTTGTTAGTTAAACGTGCGTTCAGGCTGATGCTCAGTTGTTTAGTCCGCTAATCTCACCTGACGATGGTCATGTTGGAGGAGTCGTACTTGTCCTCGTTGACTCCCATCACAAACATGGGGGCGTCGGGGGAGGGGGCGGAGACTACCACGCGCTTAGCTCCACCCTGCAAGTGAGACTGTAGAGAACACACACAAGCACATGAAAATTTTGTAAAAGAAATTCAATTATGCTAAGAGTAAAGTCTTGCTGCGATGCGTGTTAAAGAGGCTTACGGAGGCTTTCTCGATGCTGAGGAAGACTCCGGTGGACTCGACGACGTACAGAGCGCCGGCCTTGCCCCATGGGATCTCAGCGGGCTTCATACTGAGAACAGATGGAGGAAGAGGAGGAAAGGGTTCAGTACAGCTGGGGCAACGTTTGTAAAAAACACAAATTCAATCTCAAAATTCACATCCAAGTTATGATTTATAATGATTTACAAATCATGTGAAAAATAAATAATAATTTACAGAGCTGGTGTAATGCTTGATGTTGAAATTAAGGCTTTTATCATAAACGTAATCTCATTAAACAAGTTGAATAAGATAAAATATACAGTAAAAGTGACTTCAGTTTTGAAGGACAGCTCATGCGTATGCTTTCTTGTCCTGACATGTTTTCTATTCTGGCGCCAAACCACAAAACCGTGTAACAAAAGAGGAGGATTTGCGCCTCTACTACACAAACAAGTCGCTTACCAAATCCGATTTTTCTTCTTCTAAGCTATTCATGTATGCAAAACAGGGGTTTGTGTGTGAGATCCTCACCACTGGAATACAGAGATAGGCTGGCCGTCGACGATGAGCTTGTCTCCTTCGTGAGACACCTCTCCCTTGTAGCGTCCGTGGGTGGAGTCGTACTTGAACATGTACTCCTGCAGGAAAGCATGAGATTACGTGTTCAAAACATCCTTCACGTCTACAACCTTGGCTCACACATTAATGCACGATGAGGTCAGGAGGTCAACCCTCACCATGTACTTCAGGTCAATGAAGGGGTCGTTGATGGCCACGACTTTGATCCCTTTCTGCAGGCAGGCCCTGAGGACCAGGCGGCCGATGCGGCCAAATCTGACACAACAAACACAACACAAAGTTAAAAAAACACACACACACAACAGATTTTATGAACACGTGTTGCAGATGATGGTGATTGTCCTCACTCACCCGTTGATTCCAACGCAAAGGTCTGACATGGTTACGGTTTGATAGGTTGTTCTGGTTGTGAGTTAGGACCTGAAGGGAAAACAAAAAACAATGAAAGGAAATCTCAGATTATTTACTCCTTAAACAAAACAAAAACAACAACAAAAAAAACAAAACCACGTAAAGTAAATAACCAAAAAAAAAAAAAAAAATCACATAAAAAATTTGAAAGCCAATTAAAATTTGCTCTTACATTTTATTTACTATTTAATTAAATGTTATTCATTCATATATTTTTTTAACTATGTTAATAATGAAATGCAGACATTAAATAAAATCAGACCATCATTTTATTTATTTATTTTTAAGTTAGATGAGCGTATAAAAACGTATTCAATTAATGTGACTTGATTAAAACAAAACACCAAAAAATCAAACCTCTGCTGATTATCTGATTTATTCTGATTTATTCTGTTCAGATAGGATACTCATAGTTTTACTCGTCCGCTGGAAAAAAAAAAGACCATTTCCTCTTTGGGGTGAATTACACTACATCTCTATAAAGTATATCATGATATTAATCTAAAAATAACCACTTTGAAGCTTAAGAGGAAACCATGCGAAAGATCTGAAAACAGATTTAACGGCAATGTACATTAACTTTTCTCTTAGAAAAGTGTCTTGTGAAGTAATGTATGATTAAATCGATATTACAAGGTCGTATCCCTGAGTGTACAACAAACAGGTCCTGAATTCATTCATTTGTTAAACTTTGGAAGCCGTCTAAGCTCTATAATGTTTTCTTAATCCTCCATCAAGAAATAAAATCCTGACGTGAGCCGCTGAGCTTTTTTAAAAATAAATCACACCCTCTCTAAAAGGTTAAGTTTGTGCCTGAGGGGATCTCGCTGTTTTGACTGTCGTTTGCATGCAGCACGGGAAACTCTGCAAACTTTCAGGAGTTTGGCTTGAAATCAGATCTATTGTGTTTATTTCAAACAGAGAGAGAGAGAGAGAGAGAGAGAGCAGAAACACAAACATGCTGCCAATGGCGACAGGACAGCAGTCTCAGAGACTCCATGCAGCACTGAATTACTCCTTACAAGACTGTAATATGTAACATGTAGTTTCTGCTGCAACAGGAAACAGGACAAACCGAAGAGAGGCAGTTGGATATAAATTACGAGTCACGCCTATTTAAAAAAAAAAAAAAAAAGCTCCTGAATCAAGCCTCTGCATGTGAAAAATGTGTTACTATGTGAGCGTACGAGTTGCACAAGCTGAACCTAAACTAAACTGGGACTAAGACAGATTTTCCCATATAAGGCATGCTGAAGAGAATTAAGGCCTGTAAGAAAGAGCACAGGAAGGGGAAGGAGCTTCATCTAGGAAACCGGAAGCAGTGTGTGTGTGCGTGTTCTGCTGGTAGAGCAAATTAAACAGTCATGTGAGAGTGTGATAAAGGGAAGTTTACCTCATCATCAAGAAACCGCAAATAAGTGAAAGCTCATGGTTTGAGGATTGAAGCTACAGCTTTATTTCTATCACTGGATACTCCTTCTTTAAATATTCCATTAACACAATTCTATTTAGAGAACTATCGACGACTGCACAGATTTATGCAAAGCGTCCGCCCTGTGAACAGGCAGTTGCTATAGAAATCGTGGCACGTAAATAGAGTTGCAGCTGCGCTCCTGATTCCAGAGCTGCTGTTCTAGATAATTAATCAACGTCTAATCAGATTCCAGAATTAAACACTATTACGGTAAAAGAATCAAAACGTCCATGTTGTGCTGCACAAGTGATGCAACCTTTGACTTGCTCCGTTTCAGGATATTTCGACACTCTTACAGTTAAACGGAAATTCTTTTAGACGCCCTTTAAAATTCTGACAAGATTCTCGTCCAAAATTGTCATGTAATAATCCCCCCACATTAGTTTTAACATTTATCTAGAACTTAAACGAGTCGTTCTATAACCTCTTCCAGACCGAGTCAAAAACAAATCACTGCTGCAACTGCTCGGCTTTTCTCTCAAATCATCCTTGCATCTGGCTTGTTGTAATTAGGAGACATGTTAATAATCTGCTAATCTGATGACCATTTCTGTGCGTGTATGTGTGTGTGTGTGTGTGTGTGTGTGAGTGACTAACCCAGGAGGATAATCCTAATCCCTCAAGTCCTCTCATTCTGCATCCTGGTGCATGTACACAAGGAATGAGGTCTAACACACTCAGTATACGGCAGTTACAGGACAACAATCTACATCGGGGGCTGTGATAAAGCACGGTCTCTGTTTATTTTAGGTTTAATATCTGTCCAGGGGCATGAAGAATGTCCAGAGCTGCAGTGTCCCTCTTCCTAGCTTTGTTCTCTTCTTTTCCTTCTCCTGTTCAGTTTCATGTTCAAGTTCGCTACAAGAAGCAGTATAAGGTGAGGAGACGAACTCTGGACTGCTGTCAGGGAACCTGAGAAGCTGTTTGTTGAATAAAACAGGACAAACAGGTTCTTCAGAGCGGCTTTCGAGAGGCGAGTGGGTGAAATAACAGAGTGTTGACAGAAATGGGACGGGGGCACTAACAAACGAGCAAAGTGTTCAAGCGTCCCTCCTCTGCACATTGACACCAGATCTGCAGCTCTGAGCTTTCTACACTGCACAATACACTCAAATGTTACATTAATGACTGTGGCAAAGACAATTATTACTATAATTACTATTATTAATAATAATAATAATATTAATGATAATGATAATTATAATATATTATTTGGGCAATAACCAGAATAATATTTAATAAGTTTCCTGTGCAAAAGAAAATTATGACCCCTAAATTATCCACATTCTAGTCACACAAGCATTTTTCTCTCATTAATGACAAAAATTTAATAAATTTAAAAATAAGACAACTAAATTAACATTTTTAAAAAACATTTTTATATTTAAGTGCACCTTTAGTAAATTTCAGTTTTAAATCCATCAATCAATAAATATTTTTTCTTTAGCAATGAGAGGCAATACTTAGATTTCATAATCCTTAAATCATTTATATTATTAATATCATATTTCGTTTTTTACACTTAACTATAACCATTAAATCCTCCAATGTGACTAAACTCATATGTATTCTATTTACGTAAAACGTGACATAAAATATAAACTATTAATTAAGCGTTGGAATTATATAATATGTTTTACTTCTTTTCTGTAATCACATTATTTAGTGTATATTCTGAAAACAATTTAGGGGAAAAACTGATGTCAGGGGATTTTGTAAGTTTTATTTTATGTAGTTATCATCCCCCTACACCTACCCCCCCCCCCCCAAATCCCAGGGCAGAAATAAGCTCCTCCCCAGAGGCAAGGACAGAACTGCACACCTGGGCCTTTTTATATAAGAGAGACACATGAGAAACATCTGTGTCAGTCCCACTTCAGTAAAGTTCCTCAGTGCATCTGGGAAAAGTTTTCCCGGAGACACAAACATGTTCACTTTGTCTCTGTCACCTGGCCATCCTTGACACGGAGACTATGTGAACTAATTTGGGAAAAGGTGTGCATCCAGCGAGGGGTCTGGCAGCCATTTTAAAGAGGTGCTGTGTCATGCTGTGGCCATTTACACACCTCTATACCTCCGGCATTTAAAAAAAAAAAAAAAAAAAAAACACCCCTCGCCATTCAGGAAGCGCCACATGACCACACCTACATCTCATACAGAATACACTCGCCTGCACTGAGTCATTTGCAAACCTTAATTAGTGTGTGTGTAAGTGTGTGTAATAAGAGATACACAAATAGAGAAGGAACATGTGTGTCATCATGCTCCTACAGCAATACTAAACTTTCCCCTTCATAAACCCCTCTCTGTCTCAGTAATTTTCCACCAGAGATCTCACACCAGGACGCGACTCACACAGCGCACACACCTTAGAAAAACACACATGCTCATACTGTAAAACTGAACAGCACAGAGACTAAGACTCTTTCACTGTATGAAACGTAAGAGCTGCACACGTTCCCCAGTCTCATGCTGCAGTGCAGTCAATAAGCCCAAGGACACGACAGGGACGCGGCTAGCGGATGTAGACATGTTGCTGTGTCATCCTGCACACCACTCCACATCTGCAGACTCTAATAATACTCTCTCTCTTATATATCAGAACAGTGCACTGAGGCTGTAATAACACTATGCATTAAAAATGAATAGTGATAGAATTAATTCTGAGAAAATTATTTGACTCCTAGGTCCATTATTCATTCTTAAATGATTCTTCAACCTTTTCTATAATATGTATGTATATAATAATACATTGCTTAAAACAGTTTGTGGTAAATGTAAATAATAATAATAATAATAAAAAAATCATACCATGAATCAAAAGTGAATCAAATCACATCACGAAATTCATACTGATGTGGAATTCTGATCAATTCAGAATAATTATATATACTATATATTAAGGATTATAACATACCCTGGTAATTTTTATAAGTGATCATTTCATGCCAGACAAACCAGCACGAAAATAAAAAGGAATAACAATAATAATTAAAAAAAGGCAAAACGATTCATGAATCTGAATCAAAATCACGAACCGAATCAATGCTCCGTTTCAACTTAATCGTATTTATTGACATAATAAATGGTTAAAAGCTCGAAATATGTTCTTATATACCTTCTGTACCTTAGAATCAGTGATAGTTATGATTATGAAACAGGATAAATTAATAAATCTACAGGTAAATTATATCGGATGGAGGATAAGCCACGCCCCCTCGGAAGATCCGCCTCATCCCGGTTACAGTTTGCATCAGCATCAACCTTACCTGACATTCAGCACGTACACAGACTGCACCATTTAAAGGCACGAGTCAGACTGTAAACCCAGAATTCGCTAAAAATCTCACATACAAACAATTCCATCGCGACACAAGCGGTCACATTATATACCTAGGATAAATATATATTATTTTAATCATCGGTTATCCTAACACGTCTCTTTTAACGTGCAGTATTCAGACCTGAATCCCTGGCCTCGTGGCAAATGACTCCTAACTCGACATTAAGTGCAGGAAGTCATAGTGTGCGCTGCGTGAAACACGCTTTAAGTGCGCATGCGTAAGGGAACTGGTGTTTTTTTTTTTTTTTTTTTGAGACGCGCACATTCGAACCATCATCTCCTCTTGACCTTGACGGTGATGCTGACCTTCGCGGCGGAATGTGGAACGCTTATACCGGTGTGGTGCAGGCAGCGAAAAACAAGGCATTTAGTGTTTTAATCTTGGGAGGATTATTAACACATTAGTATCACTATCATTATCATAACGATAACGAAGAAGTTACAATGTGCGAGTTGCACTGACAGCACATACAACTGTGGTGTACCTGTTGACGAACTTAATAATTATTATTTCTGCTAATAAAGAAAATAAATCCTCCCTGCGTCATGTCTCATGGAACAGTCTGGAAAGACGATGACGTAGCGCGTGCTCATTACTAGCAGCTCGCGACGCACACCAGACAACCAAGTTTCTTATTTTTTTTTCTCAGTTGTTACATTTTGTCCTATTATTATTGTTTTTACCAGTTTATTTATTCTTTATACGTGAAATGTATTTTAAACCCAGCGCAAAGTTACTTCCGCACTGGCTTTTAATGAATGAATATCACCGTCCCCATTCATTTTTCTGCATTTAGTTTTTTATGTAACCATAAGGTAATAAATCAGCTGTTAGCATCCTTTTACCTCAGGCTTCCTCAGCAGCATCAGATAAAACCTAACAGCTTTCCTCGCTGGTTATATAACCAACCCTTGGGGTAAGCTGCGTCCTTGCAACCGAGGCCTTATCGCAGCACGAAGGGCATATATTCTTCCTCTTTTAACTTTTTTTACAAACTTTATTAAGATTACCTCAGTTCTTTTTTCGTAGCCGTAGCAGAGAAGATTACTTACTCTAGAAAGTCAATTTAAAGATTATTAAAAGAGATCATACGCGGAGAGCTGACTTACCTCCTGCTTTCTGTGATGCTGCAGCTACACTGCACCGCTTCCGTCTGACGCACCCCTTTTATATACTGGGCACGTGCACGGCTCAGATCTCCCTGGTAACCTGACGTAAGTGAGCACTTCTTAAACTCGGGGCACGGATGCCATGGATGCCATGGAAACGGCGTGAAGAGCAAAAGAACGATGAGAAATTCTCGTTAACTTAATAAATATAACATACACGCAAACTAATTGTAAGGTAAATACAATTTGTCATGAAATCTATATCGATGCTTGATACATATTTGAAGATTTTTATTTTTATTTTTTTTACATTTTGGTGTATGACCTGATTTATTCTCTTTAAACATACAGTTTCCATTAGAAGTCCCAAAAAGAACGTCGTTTATGACTTGCATCCCAATTTGCTTCCTGCTTCCTGTATAGGTTCCCTAAATAGGGCGTAATCTAAGATGTCCTCTACGCACCCTACATAGGGCGCTACATATGAGATAGGATGCCATTTTTGGCGTCACGTGACCCCTGGATGCGGATACAGGCGACGTGCGAGATAGAATGTAGCTCGCGCTTCATTCCGCTGTGATGACGCGGCGTTCAGGAAGGCGTGCGCAGAGGAATGGTGCATTGTGGTCGAATGCTTTAAAGAAATTTATGCTAATGTTGCTAACTTACACTGAGGGAAAAGAATAAAGGATAAAGATAAACCTACCTAAATTAAACAATCTGACAGAAAGTGAAATAAAACTGCACAGATGTATTTGAAGCATACCCCCCTTTATATATAAAGTAATAAATAATCTGATTTAATATGGAGAACGTCCATAATTTTTTAAAAAACTATTACATTATTGTCTTTACACTACTGACTGGTTTAGAATATTTTCACTCACTCAATCACCCATAGTCTATAATGATTTATTCTGAATAACCAAATGTGTGTGTGCCCTGCAATGGATTGGTACCCTGGACGGGTGGCTTAGTGTGTGTGTGTGTGTGCGTGTGCGTGCGCGCCCTGCGATGGCTTGGCACCTTGTTCTCTACCATACACCCTAAGTCTGTTGGAATAGGCTCTATGGCCCCGTGTGACCCTGTATAGAGGATTAGGTGGTATGAGTGAGTGAGTGACTTAGTGAAAATTCTAGAATTAATAAATATGTACGTATACAGAAGACTTTGTGCAGAAGGTGGGGAACACACCAGACAGAGTGCCAGGGCACACCCACGGGCAATTTGGAAATTCCAATTAGTCTAATCTGCATGTCTTTGGACTGTTGGAGGAATTTGGAGTACCCTAAGAAAACCCACCAAACATGGGGAGAACATGCACACAGAACTCTAGGTGGGAATCAAACCCAGGAGGTGCGTGGCCATAGTGCTAACAACTAAGCCACCGTTCCACCAGTACTAAAAGGTTGTTTAATGAGATTATCCATGCCTTCTTTTATTCTTTCCAATACAATTCCCATTAAAAGGTGGGAAAATATGAGAATATGTACTGTATGATTGTTTGTATGGAAGCCTGAACCAATTAAACCCTCCACATATTGTGTTTATTTATTGTTTTATTAATAAAAGTAAATAGTCAGATACAGGCATCATGTGAGACTAAATCTAGTCAGTTATGTTTTTTAAATAGGACTACAGGAGCAATTATTTTAGGGAAAAGAATATTGGTAGCAGATATAAAACTAAATAATTCAATATTCAGTTGAGTCAGGGGTCATTTTTCAACATCAAATGCTGACTTCCTTTCAGTAATATAACTCCTGATCCCACCAGCCTGTTAAAAACACACACACAAACAGAAGATTAGTCTTGCTTTGATAACTACTTTTAAGTTAAATGGGATTAAAATGAAAGATAAGGAATACTCACTGCCTGGGTGTCTTCTCACACCTAGTTTTCTTATTTCATCATAAACGAAGATCAGAATGCCGTACGGAAGCGGCACAAACCACCACTGCACCCTGAAATGGAAATAAATCAGTGTTTGTCTACCTTTCATCACATGTATAGGCAACATTCTAGAAGATAAAAATGTATATAATATTAATAATGCTGAGGAAAAGAAAAACCTTATAGGCATGAAGTTGAAGATGTTTGGCATCCCAGGGCAGTAACACAACAAGTTACCGAGACACAGCTGGAAGACTATCGCAGACACAAGCACCTTGTTTCTGCACAGATTATAAATAATTATCATATACTGTAATTATCATATACTGTTATCATCATAACGTCTCAGCAGCTCTGATATTAATCAACGGTTTATATTAATGCACTAGTTTTAATAGTGTACATAGTTTTTTTTTATAGCAGCAGCTGATTCACTGGAACTTCTACTGGGAACGCAGCACCATAAATGGATTGAAAAGGTGAAATTGTTGATATAGTCTTCAAGAGTGGATTAAAAAAAGAGTCTGGCGAGGGGACAACTTTTGTAGCCGCAACGTTATATGTAAGTAATTATCGAATTATTCTGTGTCATTTTAAATAAAATAAAATTGTTCGTGGTATAAGAAGAAAAAAAACATGGTGTCACAGTAAAATAATCAACTTCAGGGTAAATACAGTGAATCACTCATGATTTGGAGACCTACTGTAGCAACCCAGTGTAAGGATTTATCCAATGATGGAAACTACAAAGCACTTTTGTAAGTCGCTCTGGATAAATGCTTAAATGTAAATGTAGCGACATCTCATGGCAGAAGCTTGAGTTAAAGCTGAGAACTAATTGGCTAAGACAGATTGGAGCCTGATCTAGAATGGATCTTTATCATTTTTGGCCTGTTTTGTTGTACATAGAAGTCTAGACTAAGATATAGTTGTCTTCTGTGCGTGCAGCAGTCGTTCCTTATAAATGTGGGCTTATTTTTTGAAGGACTCACTGACCTGAAGAAGCCCTGCTGGAAGACAGAGAGACGACGAGTTTTCCTGATTAACACATCAGAAATTTGGCAGACCTCAATACTGACGAAGAAGACGGTGTAGCAGGTGTACTCCTGATACAGACGCTGACTGAATGTCTGTCAAAGAAAATAAAGGTCACATGTTTTGTGTAGATCATCTAGATTAGACAGTGTGTTTAAGTTTCTGCTTCATATTAACCACGTAGTTCCTGATAAGTTATAATGGTATAACATGGATGTAATGGGTGGGTTTAAGGATGGATTTATAGTTGGAGATTGATTAGAGCAGGATGTAAGACTTGTTACAGGACTAATAAGGTGTCAGGATTAATAATTATTACAGGACTAATAATAGGTGTCACTGGGTGGAAATGAGTTTTATATAGAAGTCACACTTCTTAGGATAAGTGCACATTTAATAAATGTCACAAAGCTGGCTAATTGCATGATCAAACTGCTGCTCACGCTGCATAACAAAGCGGTGTAACACACTCAGAGGAAAGAGCTATCAACACCTTACTGCATACATGAGCTCTCATGAGGCCTGTGATTGGCTTGTGTCACTGTGAATGACAGGGGAGAGAGTATAAACCCCTCCCATCCAGAGAGTAGTTGTTGTGGTCAGCCCGTACCTACAATTTCAATTAATTTTCAATACTACAATTTACACTTATTGTATATTGTTTATTGAAATTAGCTAAATAACTAAACTTGCCTTGCCATATTTTTTAAACTTGAAGTTTGAAAGGCAAATCATTCTCAGAATGTTTTTAGTAAAGATTTCAATGATTTTAACCATAAGGATTAAGACTAATCTTGTTCTACCGACCCATTCCTGTCCATAGCTGTCCTGTAGGTCCTGCAGTCTGACGTCTTCCCACTGAGAGCGAAGGCCCACGCACAGCAGGGGGTACCAGCCCTCCTGAGCCATCGCTGTGAAGTAATCTGTGAATCCTGCGAAGGACTGGATCGCTCCTGAACACAGGAAACACAGCTCACATTGAGAAACACATACAGTTCACAACTAAAACAAAAAGCTGATATTAGACGCCTAGATACCGATCTGAAAGTACGAGTAGACGGCAAGCGCTTCGTTCACCAGCCGGTCCCTGCGAGGGTTCCTTGGTTTGAGATGCATGATGTCGCTCTCGGCTTTCTCGTAGGCCAGGGACACTGAGGGGAACTGAGAGACGAAAGGTCAGAGGTCAGAGTGAATCATGCAGGACTTCAACATCACAAATGAAATGATGGTAGTTACAGTGCGAACTCACAATGTCCGTGGCGAGCTCGATGAACAGGATGGTGATACAGCCAAGTGGCAGGGGCACGCTGACCGTGATGTAGATGAGGTACGGGGTCAGCTCTGGAATGTTCTTTGTCAGAGTGTAGGCGATGGATTTCTTCAGGTTGTCAAAAATGAGTCGACCTACACGGCAGAAGGAGTACAAATAAAGTTATTTACTGGTTCATTGGTAAGGCATTTGGTGTTAAAATGTGTGACAAAACCAAATTGTGGGGATGAGATGATCTGCTGTGGCGCCCCCTAATGGAAGCAGCCAAAATAGCAACTTTCAGTCATCAAAAAACTAAATGAATTAATAATCTTTAATAACAATATAATTAATGTGTCAATTATTGATCATATTAAAATAAAACTAAATTTGTAACACATTTATTTATTGAATTATATACAAACAAATCATAAAAACTTAATATATTAACATTTTTTAATTCTAAATTCATGGATTTTGAAATTCACTATAATTAGGTGGTTAGTTTTTCCACCAGTTTTTGCACCACAGTGACATCAAAATTCTAAACATAAAACATATGATAGACTTGAGAAAAGCCTATAAACAAGCAAAATATAAATGTAAAAATTTTGACTTAATAATCAAGTACAATTCTGTAATAAAAGTGTTTCTTTATAACACAATGTTCAACATAAACACATTTTTTATTTTTTAATCGTCATGCTATGATTCACATTTCCATGATTTTGTGCTTGCAATTCAGAATTTAATATTTAATAAATAAATGAATAGTCTGTGTATCTACTGTTTGAAATACATGATGTCTATAATGGGATTAAAAGGTTGCATGTTAGCTTAATTCAACTTTATTTACTTACACACTCACTCATTGTCTATACCACTTTATCCTGTATACAGGGTCGCGGGGCGCCTGGAGCCTATTGCAGGAGACTTAGGACACGAGGCGGGGTACACCCTGGACGGGGTGCCAATCCATTACAGGGCACACACACATACACATACACACACTCACATGCTCATTCACACTACGGGCAATTTGGAAACAGCAGTTAGCCTAATCTGTATGTCTTTGGACTGTTGGAGGAAACTGGAGGAAACCCATCAAGCACGGGGAGAAAAAGCAAACTCCATGCACACAGAGGATGGAATCAAACCCGGACCATGGAGGTGCAAGTCGACAGTAACCATTTAGCTACCGTCCCACCAAATTTAATTTAATTTAATTTATTTATTCCTTTCACTCACCCTGTTCAACTCCAGTTACAATAGAGGCAAAGTTGTCGTCCAAAAGGATCATATCTGCTGCATTTTTTGCAGCATCAGAGCCAGCGATGCCCATCGCAATACCGATATCTGCCTTCTTCAGAGCCGGAGAATCATTTACTCCATCTCCTGTTACTGCCACGATGGAGCCCTGACATGAAGAGTTAGATAAACCCCATATTATTTATATCAACATACTGACTTTTATTCATTATGAACATGTGCATGAGTAAGATCATGTGGTTTTAACCGGATGTATCTATGCCAAGTATTGTAATATCCAGGTATTATTTTTAGAATTTATGGATCTCATTAAACATTAACGAGTATCTCTGGATCCTAAAGAGAACACACACAGCGTATCGAGAGCGTATTGATGTAGATGGGAATGCTGTGGTGCATCTGGCTTTGGCATGAGCTCCAAAGTGGTGTATTACATTTTGCACTGAGGCCTCAGAAAACTTTTATATCTTCATGTTTATGAAGCAGCACTACACCCTCCGTAGTGGCCAATAGGATGTTGTGTAGGATTTTAGGCTGATTGACAGGTGTCTAGACATGCCTTCTTTTCCTGATTAGTTGGATGAAGGTGCTAGAATGTGAGAACCTTCATTAAATACTTAATGCTAGACAAAAGGACTGAGATGGATCATTTTTGCCATTTGCATGAGGTGTGAAGCACGGTCATTGGTCTCACCAGACGCTGGCAGCTCTCCACGATGATGAGCTTCTGCTGGGGAGACGTGCGGGCAAAAACCATCTCTGGGTGATTCTTCAGAGCTTCATCTAACTCTTCACTGGTCATTTCCTTCAGCTGACCTCCATTAATGACACAAGCACGAGCGTCTCTGTCGAACAAAGTGAGGATGATTGATGAATTTAGCTAGATTTACTGGCAGCCTTAATCCTAACACCAATCTAATCTAATCTAATCAAAAATTTATCTGATCGTACTCAAAGCAAACAAAAACAAAAAGTCATGTCGATGAAATTGTGCTTCAAGTTTTTGAACTACACATAGCACAATGTTTCCTCCAGGTGTATCGGATCCAGGCTGCAACTCCAGAATTATTGGCACCTTTTAAGAGGAATTGGAAAAATTTACTAAAAAACACAAAAATAATAAAGACATATTATTATTTTTGGGACCTTTACAGAATACTACAGAAGAATGTACAAAGCCATACATGGACACTCGCACATGCTCAAAGGCTTCAAGACAGTATAAAAAAAGTGCATACTTTCATTTGTTTCAGGAACATCTTCACAGTGCCAATACTTTTAATAACAGAGTACTGCACTACTTTCTAATTGAACATATGCAGCAACTGTGCAGCTTCTAATATCACACTGTGCATGCCTTGTTTCTGTTATATAGTCATGTTAATTTTTTAAAAAGGTGCCAAAAATTATGGACCTGAAGTACCCAAGCTCGGGGACTGGGGTCAGAGCACAGGGTCAGCCATAAGGCAGACAGGGTTAATGTGAGTCGTATTGTACTTTACCTCTTTTTAACCTGCTCTACAGGGATGCGCAGCCTGGTGGCGATGTCCTCCACCGTCTCGCTGCCCTCCGATATGATGCCCACGTTCGCAGCGATCGCCTTTGCCGTGATGGGATGGTCGCCGGTAACCATGACGACCTGCAAATGAAAGTAGTATATAAATTGCCAATACATTTTCATACAATAATTTACATATAATAATTAATTTTATTATTTACAATGCACAGAGAAAATTCTGAATATAATGTATGATATAATATACATTTATCAACATAACCTGTAATTTTTTTTTTGTTGAAATATTAGGCTGCATGTAATTTGTTGCATTTATTTAAAATCATTTATTAAATATCTGTCAATTTCAAATATCACAGTAAAAAGAAATCAAGGCTGTAGTCCAGCTGGGTTTTACTCAGCTCTTTCATATTATTTGTGAGTTTATTTATGATGCAGAACCAGTCGTACCCGGATGCCAGCCGTACGACATTTCATCACAGCGTCAGGGACGGTGGCGCGAGGAGGGTCGATCATGGAGATGAGGCCGACGAAGCAAAGTCCAGACGTGGGGAAGTTCATCTCGTCAGTGTCGAAGCTGTAGCCACGAGGAAACTCCTTCTCGTTCAGGTACACGTGGCAGAAACCTTATAATAATAATAATAATAACAATATTAATAATAATAATAATAATAATAATAATATTTATAATGTTTGAGTAGAAAATTAATTCCAAAAATTTAAGCAGTGTTTATTTATTTATGTGTGTAAGCATGTCATTTATTCATTTGCTGATTGATATTTCCCTGCATGGAATTCAAATATGTCTGAAAATGCGTTAATTCATTTTTGTTAAAATTCAGATTTGGTAAAATAAATGTAAATATGTAAATGTAAAATTTACTTTTTATTGGAAAAGCTCATATTTTCATACCCGAACCTTTATTATTATTATTATTATTATTATTATTATTATTATTATATCATACAGATTTGATATATTTATTATTGGTGATGTCTGTTTGTGGAAATTGAATAAACAATCACGGCCTTTTCTATTCCCATGTTTAAAATAAAACTATAAAATGTAATAAACATTATGCACGATATGATTTAATTTTATTTATTAGTGATATAAATATTAAATAGCCATTAGGATGTGATGTGATAGTAATCAGACCATTGAGTGAAATAAAACATTATTTGTTGTGTATTTAAAGAAGGTCACACAGTGTGACACTGAACCTAATCACTATGATTTATGATTATAATACAGTAGATGGTGCTCACCCAGCACCCTCTCTCCCAGTCCTCCCAGGTCCATGTAGGCGGTCTGGAAGGCTTCTTTCCACTGCTCGTCCAGCGGCAGCTCCTGGCCCTTGATCAGGATGGTGGAGCAGCGTTCCAGGATCCTCTCTGGCGCCCCCTTCATCACCAGGAAGTAGCGCAGGTCCAGAGGGTCCTCCAGCTCGTGTATTGACAGCTGCTCACCACAAGGGGGAGACAATGAGCTCGCAAATTAGGGAGAAGTGCAGTAGATGTGACGTATTTGAGGTATATAACGCAAAATGATCCCCCCTTTAGAGGACATCGCTCTTGCATTCTGGGTTCTGACCAGGAAATGTTGATTAATTTACTATAGCAGTAGCCTTGACAAGTAATAATTACATTCTAACATCACCATTTCCATTCTCAGCATCTTGTGTTTATAGCTGCTTAGCAATTATTATAATATAAAAGCACTTACTATAATATAAAAGCACTTATTATAATATAAAAGCACTTATTTTAATATAAAAGCACTTACTATAATATAAAAGCACTTATTTTAATATAAAAGCACT
>JAQMYL010000019.1:804467-816993 GCA_030014365.1 Clarias pachynema
ATTATAATATAAAAGCACTTACTATAATATAATAGCAATTATTATTATAATATAAAATCACTTACTATAATATAAAATCAATTATTATAATACAATAGCACTTACTATAATATAAAAGCACTTATTTTAATATAAAAGTACTTACTATAATATAAAAGCACTTATTATAATATAAAATCACTTACTATAATATAAAAGCACTTATTATAATATAAAAGCACTAATTTTAATATAAAAGCACTTACTATAATATAAAAGCACTTATGATAATATAAAAGCACTTACTATAATATAAAAGCACTTATTATAATATAAAAGCACTTACTATAATATAATAGCAATTATTATTATAATATAAAATCACTTACTATAATATAAAAACAAATATTATAATACAATAGCACTTACTATAATATAATAGCACTTATTGTAATATAAAAGCACTTACTATAATATAAAAGCACTTACTATAATATAATAACACTTACTATAATGTAAGTAAGAACAGAAAAATATAATACTACAGTGGTACCTCAGCTTAAGTCGTGAAATTTCAGAAGACATTTGCCTCGGCATACACAGCATACGAGCGAATGAACTGAACCCGAAAGTTGAGTTCAAAAATTGTTTGTGTCAGTGGAAAGCCATGCAAAGCAAGATTACATTTATTTATTTAACACTTTACTTCATGTACATGAATATGTACATGAAAAAATATATTTTAAAAAATATGATTATACTGTTGGACATTGGTAAGATTGGTAATATTTTTAGGTGGCTGGAACAGATTATCTGCATTTACATTATTTCCTATGGGACTGTGCATTTCACAATACACCTCGTCATAACTCGCCTCTGGAACGAATTCAACTGGTATGCTGAGGTACCGCTGTAGTTGGCTAATTGCTGAGGGCATAAAAAGGAATGAAAACACTTATAGGATAATAAAATCACCTTCGGATAGTAAGAGTAATTCTGCTTAAACACACCAGCCTGTCATTTATTATTTTTCTAGGACAGCATGACACACGCAGTGTTTCTGCACAGTCAAAAACAAATCCAATACCAAACTGATCCCAAAATCATCATGTAATAGACATATCTTCTATACCATATCATGCAGACATTTTTTTTTTTCTTCTAAGAATAATATCAGGTCATTTTTTAACAAGAATTGTGTATTATGCAGTATATTAAGACATATTTATTAATAATGTTTTAAATAATATTACAACTTATTTATCAATTAAGTGAAGTGGATTTTTTTTCACCTTTTGGAAAGTAACAAACTTTTGCTCAAGTTTTTAATCTCACCTGAAACTTGTTGGTGGAGTTGAACGGCACCTCACATAACTTTTTGAATCGTGCTCTGTAGTCTATGATGTTCCCGATGGTTAACTCTGTGAACTTTAACAGCGCTGTCTCAGAAGCATCGCCAACCACTTGCCTCTGCACAATGGAATGGAATGGTTCATTATAATTTATATAAATTTTCTTAAAAAGAAATGATAAACAGATGCAATATGCAAGATGTAATATGATACAGGATTTATGTCAAGATGTTCAACATCTTGACATCCTCATCATTAAATTAATCTCACAGTTGTTTATAATCATTACAGTGATTGTGTATTGCTAAAGCTAATACCTTCACTTTTTAAAATCTCATTTGTTATAATAAAGAATAAAGCTCATGGATGTGCCTGATTTATATCACCCCTATTTAATGTTTTGCACAATGCAAATTTATCACACAGTATTTTCCTCACCTTCGGGATCGCCACTGTCTCCTGATTGGGTTTGAAAAACGCACGATTGCACAGACTCGCAACTCGTCCCAGTGACCTCCACGTCTCCGAGGACTGGTCGAAACTCTGACCTGGATAAACACAGTAAAGTGTTACTATATTGTTCGCTCCAGAATTACTGGCACACTAAATAAAATTAATTAAAGATGTAATCGGATTAAAACATTTTTGACCCTGTAAGATTTTGGCATAAACATGAAATAAAGCACTTTTGTTGTTGTGACTGTAATGATGATGCAGACATAAAAGTTAAAATCTAAATTCAAACTGTTCATGAATGAAACCAAAAGCACTCGTGAAGATTAATTTATGTGAAATTATGTGAAGTACATATAAATCCCATGACCTCTTGAACTTTCAGACTGCTGCCCTGCGTGACCTTTACTTTAATTAGGAAATGTTCAGGGCCACTTTACTTTCTTTATTGTTTGCTCGTGTCTCTTTCTTTTCAACTCTTTGCCAGCCATGTTTCTTCCTTAATTATTACATACTGTATGGTCACATGACTAAGCACGCCTTTCGGAAACGTTCAGAAATGTTCCCGAAAATTTTGCATATTGAAAAACATCCAGTTTTCTCATTTTATCATATTTATTTTTGGGGGATTTGTCAAACTAGACAAATAGTTTTTAACCAAATAAGCATTTCAATCACTGGTCATTACACTGAAATTCTGTAATCATTTTCCAAGCATTTTAAGCAAAACAACATTTTTTTTTTTTTTTTTTTTTAATTGTAGTATAAAAATTATTTAAAGGTTTTTGGCACCCTAACCTTTAAAATGTAGACCAGCCATTCACAAATTTTACAAAGCTGTAGCCCAGTTTGAGTGTGAAAATCCCAAACAAGACTAAGATAGATGAAGAATATCATGTTGTTGATAAATGAAGAATATTATGTTGTTCAAATCACATGTTTTATCAGTCCTGGTTACTATTTAAATGTAAATACTTAATCAAAATTATTTTATGGAAATTTGAAAAATAATTACAGATTTGAAAATCAAAATCTTTGTATTTATTTGTTGTGAATCACTGCTCACTTGCAGTACCCCAACGGCCCACTAGATGGTGCGCGCTCGCACAATTTGGAAAACTGGTTTACTAAACACACAGTTATAGAAAATGCAAACTGCAGAAGGTTTGTTAATATTGTCAAATAGGAGCAAACTTTGGGAAAACTGATATAGAGAAATAATAACAGCTTTAAAAAGGATGGTGTAACCCTTTTTTTTTTTTTAAGAGCCATCCTAATCTCTGTAGGGGTGTCAATAATTTCTATTACAGAAAGTTCTATTAGACGATCAAAAAATTAGAAATTTAAAAATACTATTATTAATAAAAAGGAAAATTTTAGACAGATCTTTTTACATATCTTTTTGTGTTTTTTGTTAAGGGTGCTAATACTTCTGGAGTTGATTCTAGACCTCAGGGTTCAATGTAGTTATGGTGCAGGCCTATTTTGAGGCTGTAATGACTCATCAGATTTTTTGAGACTACATTCCTCACCTGACTGATCCTCGGTTGTGTCTGCAGCGTGGATCATGTTGTCGAACCACAGGTGAGCCACGGTCATACGGTTCTGCGTCAGCGTTCCTGTTTTATCTGAGCAGATGACGGACGTGGAGCCCAGAGTCTCCACGGCTTCCAAATTCTTCACCACGCAGTTCTTCCTGGCCAGACGTTTGGCCGTCAGGGACAGACACACCTTTTACACAGAAATACACTGTTTACACTGTAATGAAATATAAATATATGTTTATCTAATGTATAAATTAGATTAATTAATTATAATATCTTTATTCATTTATGAACATAATAGCTTTTTTTATTACCTGCAGCAATTATTTGCACTGTTAGCTGTGTAAATATTTACTGCTCATATTCGCATAATGGAGGCAGTGTTCAGGACATTTTGACTTTGGAGTGCCAAGGTGAGATAAAGCACGGTATAAAGAGACATTTTAAATGTGTGTTTGAGAAGAAACATGACCTCCATCTCTCCTTTCTATCGTTTATATGGCTGTTACTTGGAGTTGAAAATGATATGTATGGAGCATTTATAAAAAGAATTCACACTAAATGTGATTTATTCAATAAAAATTAATATGAATATGATTTTGAAACAGAAGCACATTGACACTGGAATGGAATATTTTACTTCATATCAGTAATTAATTAACAGTTCTTTAAAAAAAAAAAATATATATATGTATATATATATATCATTGATGTCAAAAGCACAGTGCACAATTTCTACAGTTGCTACATGTCGTATAAAATGTCACTTTGAACCTCCAGACCAGCAGAGGGCGCAATCATTTTAAAAATAGACTTGTCTCATGCAGTTTTGTGGTGTCCAAAGACTGTGCATTTCAAAGTCTAAAGCATTAAAACTAACAACTAGCAGTTATAAAACTAGTCATTCATATAAGATTACAAAGACGCTATGGTAATCATACAGAGTTCATTTATATCTTGGGTAAAAAATGTTGCAAAACTCAAAAATCTGTTGAAAAAGCCTTATGGTTATAAATTAATTCTCAGACAAACTCAATTTGTCAGCTTTCTTGCTTCTTTCTGTTGATTTAATTGTGATTAAAAACATTAGTGGCGTATGTGTTAGCTACAGTAACATCTACAGTAAAAAGTGTTCAGCTAAAACACATTACATTTTACCAGTGAAAATGTGTCCAGGTATTTAAAAAATTTTTTTCGTACTTACCGTAACAGTAGCTAACAGTCCCTCAGGTACGTAAGCCACTACAATAGCCATGAAGAAGATCATGGCCTCCAAGAAGGCGTACCCGATAAACATGGCAACCACGAAGAAGGTGAAGCCGAAGAAGATGGCCAGGCCAGCGATGATGTCGACGAAATGCTCGATCTCGATGGCGATCGGGGTTTTCTCGTTGCCCACTCCTGAGGCCAGGGTGGCGATGCGTCCGATGATGGTGCGGTCACCGGTGTTGATAATAATCCCTGTAGCTACACCTGTAGGGGGGTTGTATGTTTTTAGTAATCACTTGATATGCTGCTCCTGGATTGTTCATGAGTTAGTCGCTCATTGCAAACATATAAAGTGCTATCTATCAAGGAACCTCTGTAGTCCAACTAGGGACCGTGGAGGACAGTGGTGACCATTGGATTCATTCCCATTTTGTCCAACCATGGTAGGACCTCTGGCAAATTTTGGAATGCCAATTAGCCTAATCTGCATGTTCCCGGACTGTTCGAGAAAACCTGAGTACCTGGAGGAAACCCACCAAGCAGGGGGAGAACATGCAAACCACATACACAGACTCCAAGGTGGGAATCCAACCTGGACCCTGGAGGTGCAAGGCAACAGTGCTAACCACTAAACCACTGTGCCGCCATAAAATGCTATACACTGTACATACCGCATACTATACATGTTACCATTTGCATGTAATACACTGTAGGTTACCCTCTAAGCAGGTTGTGGAGAAGAAGGCGACATTGCGGGTCTCCAGTGGACTCTCATGTGTGCACTCAGGGCTCCTGGTCTGAGGCTCCGACTCACCAGTCAGAGATGAATTATCCACCTGAGGACAGGAAATGAGAATAATGGGATGTTTTGTGTCTGCTTTCAGGTGAGATCTAAGCACCAGGCAAGAAAACGAAATCCATTTTAAAATGGATTTCCATGGCCTTATTTTGTTCCACTGTTGTCAACCATAACTGTAACCTGAGGTCTCTACAAAACTGGAAGGATTATGATTGGAGAAATGCTGCCTGGTGTGATAAATCTCAGTCTGTCCTGTGTCATGCAAATGGGAGGGTCAGAATTTGGGCCCCCAACCTGCCTTGTGTCATCAGTTCACACTGGTGGTGAAAGTGGTGCGGTGGTGCTAAACTGGTGTTGGGAATTTATTTTATTTTGTTTTTAATCAACAAAATGAAATTTCCCAGATCCAGAGTCCAGGTCTTTAGATTATTTCAGTCTCCAGAATGAAAACGTAGTAGAAAAAAGTAGTAAGAAGAACTAGAAGAACTTAAAAAATGAACCTATCTATCATGTTAGATACTTTAGAAGTCATTTAGATTGAGAGTCTGTAGTCAGGCATCTCTCCAAATACGGGAATGACTGTTTACAGCTGCTATTATGTACACAATAACAGGAAGGAGCCTGTGTCGAGGAGGTTCCACTAGGACCGTAGGAGTCAATTCCAATCTTCATATGTTTTCCGAATAGTTTTGAGCGTGGGTTCTGCTAAATATGGTCTATGGACCATATTGGTAATTATTATAATTATTATTAATTATATTAAAAATTATTATATCTTCTTCTTCTTAACAATAACTATCTACTCACTGGTGCACATGTAGTTGAAGTAAAAGCTGTGAAATTAGGACTCGATCATGTCCTGGGTTTGACCCCTAAAACCCCTTTCTTGACTCAGTATTGGTTTTAAATGTACAGTAGAGAACATCTCACTGTACTGTGTTCTAATCCTGGCACATTGGAGTATTTAATTCCTACCAGTTTCTTTATGAACTTTTTACTTCCTGGTCGTTGAGGGCGTTTCACTGTGAGTGCAGTCCTCAAACCTGAAAATGAACCTAGGTGTGTTTCCTGACGTGTATTTCATACAGCTTTTTTTTTATTTTACCCTTGACCCTGTCTTTGGAGTGAAGTATAATTTTCAGAGTAGACAAGTCTGTTTTTATGTTTTTGTTTGATATTGCTTTCATCTCATACCTTTGACTTTTACTTCCTAATAATACAAAATCTCTATGTTCTCCCCAACCCATTTTCAGACATCAAAGTATCTCAAACAGTCTGATCAACCAAAATCTAAATAACAGTGAAAATGGGACCCGCTATAATACCTGCTACTGTGATATATCAGTGTGTATCTTTCTTTACATTTAATTTAATTTATATTTCATCAGTTTAGTTTGAAGGAAGATTTTTAGGCTGTACTTCAACCTGTATCCAACTGAGCTGAGAAGATTTAAGTTTCCTTCTGATCCCAGATCAGCATCTCAGACCCTGAGCCACTTTTGCTCTGTTCTCGGTTTCTCTATAACAGTGTTCTAGTCACACACCTTACAACCCTGAGACGTAATGATACGGACATCAGCAGGAACCCGATCTCCTCCTTTCATCTCCACCAGGTCACCCACCACCAGCAGGTTGGCATTGATCTGCGTCTTTTGTCCATCTCTGACCACCGTGGCTTGCTGGATGGAAGAAAAAATAATACTCATCGGATTAGTTTTTTTTTGTCTCATTTTTCTTTTCTGTTCATGCACCTAGTTTTTTTTTAGAATCACTCCACCCTTGCCAAACAGGATCAGTTTTCACTATGACAGCTTTCACTTCTTAAGGAAGCTTTAAGATGTTAAACACCAGGTTTAACATCTTTGTGGTTTCGGTCATATGACAAGCTGCAAGCTTTTTTTTTTGTTTTGCAGCCTCACCAAGAGATTAGTGAAGCTGCTCCACAAAGATGTTACACAAACAAGATTATAAACTAAAAGGCTGGCACGTAGCAGTAGTGTAGAATGTGCTTTCACTGTATCTCACCTGTGGAACCAGGTTCTTGAAACTGGCGATGATGTTGGTGCTCTTGAATTCCTGGTAGTAGCCAAAGCAGCCGGTCACGACGACCACAGCGATGAGAGTGATCGCCAAATAAAGCTTCAGGGAGACAGATGAAGGAGTCCATTAGGATTTTAATGAAAAGGATGAGCAGGAAGTTTTAAACAGACAACATCAATAACAGATTGTGCATTATTCTCTACACGACACTATTATGCAACTATTCTCAGCTTTGCTATTAATTTTTTTTCTTATTATTAAAACAGAAGAAGGCTTCTACTGGACGAACAGATGTTATAAATAGTAAATAAATCTGTCCTAATAGAAAACTTCTGTTGCAAAAGCCAAGGCTTCAATTAACCAGCCATAAGTTTTTTTTTACCCAAACTACTGTTTCTATCCTCCAAGCCAGGGGTTTTGATAAAGTTGTGGATTCTTTTGCCCAACAGGAGCCTTCCTTTTTCTCAAACAGTGGCTCCCACCCCACCTACCCCCCCACCCCAAACTGAGACTTTTTATTATTTTTATTTTTTTACCTAACCTTCACCTAACATTTTGGATCTTTTTTCCTAAACAGAGGCTTCTTTTCCTCTAAACATATGTTTAATTGGCCATGCTATAAAAGGTAAAGTAAATCTGTCCCTATACAAAACTTTGAATACCTTCTTTTGCCCAACCTGATGGTTCAAGTTCCCAAAGATGAGGCTTTCTTGGCCAAACAGGAGGTTCTTATGCCTAAGCATAAACGTCTCTAGTCCAACCCTGGAATTGTGACAACTTTTGTCTAAACTACTGTAAACCTATTTTGCCCAACCAGAGGCTGTTTTTCTCCAACCCAAAGCTTGTTTTCCTCAACCAGGGTTTTTTCCCCCCAACTTGAGGTTTCAGATGTTTTTTTGGCCATGCTGTTCATGCCCTTAGAATACTTAAAATACCTTCTCGTGCCCAACTTGAGGGCTCTATTCTCTAGAAATGAGGGATTTTACCCAACTAGAGGTTTCTTTTACCCAGACTAGTCTCCTAGCCCAGACTTCACCTATTCTGATGTCCAACATGAGGCTTCCTTGGCTTCTGAATCAGAATTCTCCTCTGCTGAAGCACTGGCTTCTTTTTGGCCAAAATGAGTCTTCTTTTCACCTCCCCAGATGCTTCTGTACCCCAACCCTAATACTAAAACTACTTATGTAGGCGGCCTGGCTACACAAAATCTTCAACCAAGCAGTGACTCTGAAATGTGCCGTGTCAAGAAAGTCTGAGCAATTTTTGTTTTGTTTGCTTGTATATTTACCTTTGATACGTTCTGTTTGACTTGGTTCTAAGTTACATATGGACACAGGGATATCCAACACACTCTCATGTTAATGATTATGACCTTGCTTTGTCCTCTGAGCTTTGTATCTGACTGCCCACTTAAATTAAAGGAGTTCATGTTACTGTAAATTTGGTATTACACATTTTCATTTACGGAAATCAATATGAAATACACATCAAATTTGACCTCAATGAAATTTTTAACCACATAAATGTAAAATTTAGGTATACAAAAACATCAAGTTTAAAATTCCTACATTGTCATAGCTGGCGATTTCACCCTTAGCGCACTCGATGCCGAAAGCGATGAAGCAGATAACGGCGGCGACCCACATCAGACACTGCAGACCTCCAGCCAGCTGCCGGGCGAACTTCACATACTCGGGCGTCCCTTTGGGTGGTTTCAACTCGTTGGGGCCGTCGCGCTCCAGAACTTGCTGAGCGGTTCTCGAGCTCAAACCCTACACCACAGGACGACAGATCAGACAGGAGGGTCAGGACAGCATAGTATTATTGATCCTGGGTGTAACAAAACGAGTGCTGGTGGGTTTAACAAAGGAAATGACATTAATAAAAGCAAGTAAATAATAAATTCAAGCAAATCCACTTTTGCACCTTTGGTGGGATCCAAACTTAACACTGGAGTCCATTAAAAATTAAATGCAAGAATAAAGATAAGCCACATAAAGAGCTTTTTTTTTTTGAGTAGACACAGAATAAATTTTGTTCAGTTTTATTTATTAATTAAAAAATATTCTGATCCTGATCGTCTTTTACTTGTCTCAGAGATTAGTTATTATTTGTGTTGCAGTATAGAAATACAGTATACTCAAAAATTGTCTACTTTTAAATATGGTTTATTCTGACTAGCTGTTTAAATTTGAATAATAATAATAATAATAATAATATAGTTATCCAACAGCAAGTGGTAATTTGAGGTGAACTTTACGTTCGTGATGCTCGTCGTGTATCTCGCCTCCAATTCCTCAATCGTGATCTCGTGATCGTCCTGCGCAAATAAACAATAAATAAAACATTTATATACTTTCTAATCGTGCACAGCGGAGACACACATATGTATAAGTGTGAAAACATCCTTCCACTCACAATGTCCATCTCCTTCTTCATGTTCTCCAGTCTCTCCTTTTTCTTAATTTTTTTCTTTTTCTTGATCTTCACATCCATGTCGCCGTCCATTTTATCCATCTCCACAAACATCTCGTAGGAATCCTGCGAAGAACATAAGACACACACACATTAGTCGGAAACATCTGCTTTGTTTAAAGCTACAACTTTGGTTCGTTTCTAAGAGTTGTGATTTGTTTTTGTTTTTTGCGTACTGTTTTATTCATGATGCTCAACTCGCTGTCCAAGTCGATCGACGTCCAAACCTCTAAACTTTTTTCAGCTGAAATTGTGAAAATGTCCTGGTATCCCACAGACACCTTGTTCGTAAACCCTCAAGGAGACCGCACAGGAGTGTGTTATCATCTGGGACAGGTTTATATACCGCACCGCTGCCTCGTGTCCTTCACCGGCGTGAACCAGGTTCCCAAAGTCACCCTCGGCTTGTCTCTGCTTTATCACTATCAGCAACTCTGATACTAAACCCATTCCCTTTTGTTTGAGTGCAAATGTTTTATTTTTTTTTATTTTTTTTACTTTCAACATGTGTAAGTAGAAGGTCATTGTGCACCGTACGACTAAGAGTTCACTTCCATTATCGAGAGCACAGTGTTTTTTTAGTTTTAGTTTTATTGGTTCTGTATTCTTACATTGCAGAAAAGAAACACTTTTTCCAATTCTGTTTTTCTTTCTTATGGGTACAATCCTGAGGAACAGACCACTGTGTGTTTTGCTGTTACAGTAAATGAATCAGTGATACACTGGTGTGAGTCTTACACAAATACATATCACATCTTGAAGTGTTTTATTCCACGGCAATTACTGTATATACTTTGTATTAATTTATCCATCAGTTCGTTCTAACAGTTCCATGAGTGGTGATATTCAGCACAACAGCACTGGGATGTTTAACTATATGTATCACTCGGCGTCCCAGGTGTTGTACAGTGGTTAATTACATTCATTTTCAGTCGCAGCATGGGTGAGAGTAGGTCTAACCCCTGATCAAGCGCACTACTTGCTGTGTGGAATAAGGGATTGTACTCCCTACATAGTGTACTAGCTTTCCATTTTACTGCTATTTGAGATCCGACAATGCAAGTACAGTATATGGAGCTGATATTCTATGTCAATTTGTCAATGTCAGTTTTATTTGTAAAGCACATTTAAATACAACACTGTTGTCCAAAGTGCTGTACAATGACTCAATAAACAACGCAACAGCGTAGAACAATGACAGACAAACAACAATACACAACAATAAAGCCTAAAGTTCTTGTTGATAATTGGATAAAAATTTTAAAATTGAAACCTTGATCAGATCAATGAATCAATATACATTAAAAGCTAAGGAAATGTAAGATTTAAATAGAGCAGACTAATCTGAAATATAAAGTAAATCTCATTGATTTTCTCATTAGTGTCCACCACCTCCATGGTTTATTCTCCTAATTTAAATTTTAACCATTTAAATCTACTTTCACACGTGTTAATTTCACTAACTATCGGTCGCCAGTTCTGGCAGTCAAGTCATTATGACAAACAAATCCTAATGTGTTGATAATAACTGGTGTTTGTGGAACTGCTGTATAAAAGCAATATTGTACTCGAGGTCGTGCTGTTGTGCTGAATATCAGCACGTGCTGATGCTCAGTACAACACTCATTCCCTCACCAGCCTTTCTTTTTTGTAATTTCTCTTCACATTAGTAAGACAAATAAATAGATAAATAAATAAATAAATAATAAAAAAATTATAATATAAATAATAATAAAAAAATAGTGACTACAGATGTTTTTCAGTCTCTGTGAATGAGCTGTTGCTATAGAAACAATATCGTATTAGTGTAATAACACAAGCACGTTACTATTCATTTGCTAAGACGCCTAATTACTGTTACTCTGAATCCAGGGTTTATTATTTTATGAGCTGTTGAACAAAAATTTACCATCAGTTAAATAATTCATCTGTTTAAATCTGTTAATTTTTTGTTACACATCATGCTTTCATGATCAAAGCTTACGGTACAGAAAGCAAAGTCATATTTTATTATATTTATATTAAATTTCACTTCAAACCTGGTTAAAGTGTTTAATGCTTGAGTAAGGCAGTCTGAATTAGCTATGTGTGTGTGTGTGTGTGTGTGTGTGAGAGAGAGAGAGAGTTTGCTTTCATAGTTAAATTGATGCAATCTGTGTGAGATAAGAGCCGTTTCCCATGTAAGTGCTCATGGCTATTGTTTGCTCTCGGCACCCAGCGTGCGTAAGATTCAGTACAGACGTAATTAAAGCCCCGCTGAGACGTTCAGTTCCTCTTTAGCAAATCAGTGTCGTCTCTATTATCGGGCGTTTTTTCCTGGAACTTTATATACAGTAATGCAATAAATTACACCACAGGGCTTCTGAATTCTCAAATCTGATTGTTTCAGAAAGTGTTACCAGTTAAAGATATCGAGCAGCTGTGAAACACTGGTTTATATTAAATGAAAAGATTTATATTAAATGGATAGATTCTATAGTCACACTTGTAAACCTTTATACAGTGAGTTTTTGTAACACAAGTAGATATGCATTTCATGTTTATGGGAGTAGTCTCCAGTGTCAGTACTTTGTAACAGTCAGATTCACCTGCACATATATACAGTGGGATGCGTAAGTTTGGGCACCCTTGTTAATCTTCATGATTTTCCTGTATAAATCGTTGGTTGTTACGAT
>JAQMYL010000019.1:859571-891079 GCA_030014365.1 Clarias pachynema
TTTGGACTGTGGGAGGAAACCGGAGTACCCGGAGGAAACCCACCAAGCACGGGGAGAACATGCAAACTCCATGCACTTTTAAAATGTTTACATTTTCTATTTTTCTTTTTATTATTAGATTCTTATTTCATATTTTTTATTTTAAATACTTTATTTTTCTTTTCATTTTTAGGTCAAGTGCAGGCGTCAAAACATTTCACTGCATATCATACTGTATGGTTGCGTATGTGAATTTAAATGTTAATCAGAAATTGTGAATTAATTTTATACATTTTAGATTTTATGAAAATACTTTTGTATGTTACAGTGTGCAAAAGAGTCTCAAAAAATGGAAAGGAATTTAGTATTAAATCATACTGCAGGTTTAATATACTGTTATGTTACATGTTCCAGAAGCCGACTACACTGCATCTCTAAATGTCTAAACAATAAAACATTTCACTACTTTAATACCTCCATATCTAGCCTTGAACTATTTAACTGAGCGTTATTAATTTCTTTTAAAGGTGCATCAAAAGATGAAGACTACATGATAATTTATTAAGTGCAAAAGCACCTGACTTAAAAAAAAAAAAAAAAAAACTTCAGAGTAAAATGTTTTATCCCTGAAAAAAACATCGGACTTCTCCCGCCACAAACTGCAAAAACTTCCACGGTTCACAACCTGATGTCGTGGCATGTTTAAATCTGACTGGTGGTGTCATCACTTTTCCTGTGAAAGACAGAAATTTAATGAAAATGAATAGTTAGACATCATTCAGAAGGATAGTAATGCACAGAAAAATGTTATGCAGGTGGATGATTCCATGATCTGGGTGTCATTTTCATGAATCCATTTAACCTCTTATCCTTTTCCATTTTTCCATGAGTTGTCCATTATACACTGTACATTTAAGCCTGAATACTTTGACCTCTATGAAATCACCCCATCAGATCTGAATTTCTCTCATTCAGTTTTTAATGACAGTGTGATACTGACTGAGGAGGTGATTTTAAATGCACAAACCAGTCGTGCAAAATATACTGTAGAAGTTATAATTTATCAGTTTAACAGATTATCAAAATGCTTGTCATATCCTAATGGAATTAATTAATTATTTTGTGTATTTGATAAGTCCGTGCTGCTTTGAAATGGTTTTCTTGTTTAAAATTTTTTTTTTGTTGTTGTTGAGAAAACTGCCCCAAAATCATGGAATCATGATCAAATTTAACTAAAAAAACTACAGTTTCAGCTCTGAAGTAAAAATACATTTATCAACTCACTTCTTCCTGCCACATTTGTCATCTATGGGAGAGAAATAAAATGTTTAGCTTAGATGACAATGAGAAAAAGATGAGGAGCACTCAAATAACAAAAAAAATCTTTAAACTTTAGAAATAAATCTAAGTAGTAGGACGTGAGACTTACAAAAAAGCACTATGATGGCTCCTATTACAAGCAGGACTGTGAAGATGATTCCTCCAATCCTCAGTCTGTCGTAGTCTAGAAGAAAAATACTATAATGTTAATATAATATAATATGAATACTAATATTATTTTATATATGTTTAGAGTTATACTTTATGTTTTATGCTGTATTTTGGTAAACTTGTGATGCATGAAAAAAGATGATAACTCACTGTAAACGAAAGGATCTGTGCACAAGAAAGAGAGACAGAAACAATAATGCTGAATGTTAGCCACAATATATATATATTTAAAAAAAACTTAACTTGTTTAATCAGTGTTTTTTGTTTTCAAATATGAAAAAACTATTCTGGTGCTAGTTAGAAGTAGTGTTGAGTCTAATAGGAAAGAGAGAAGAAAAATACATGTAGTATTTGCTTACTTGCTTCAGCTTCATTGCACAGTGCACTGAAAACTAGGAGGAAATAAAAAACATACTTATATTTTAGATTGAAAAATATTAAATCACTCAAAAAATACAAATGAGAATCTTTGTTTTAAAAAATGAGTACATAATTTCAGTAGAATTTCTTTTTAATAAATCAGATGATATGACACCTTAGAAGTAGAAAAACAATGACAAAAAACAAGAACAAAATATAGAAAAAGGAAATGAAAACATGCTTAAATGCCTGACAATTTATAAAAGGTATAAAATACATATATACAGTATAAAAAAAAAAAACAGCATAAATGTGACCAGACAAAAGAAAAAAACGTTTCCTGTTGTTGCGTCTGAGAATGGGTTATTGCATCATAAAATATAAGAGCCAATCATGCTTCAGTATGCAAATGAAGGATAATTCAAATTTAGATATTCACAGAATTTGGATTTATTCCTGACTATTAAATGCTTTGTCTTGGCTGAGGATTATTAATAAATAAATACATTAATTATTACATTAAAATGTCTCAAGATAAAATAAAAAAAGAATCATGACGTGATGTGATGTGACATCATGATCTTGATATCATAAGGTTCTACCTGCTGTTTACGTTTCACAAAGATAGAACGTTTTATTACAAAAGCCATTATTATTTAGGGATAGTGAGAATGAAAATGTAATTAATACTTACTTTAATGTATTTTGTTATAATTTATAAAATCTATTTTTTTTTGTCTTATTATATTTTATTTATTTATTTATTTTTATGTAAAACTGGGCACTTTTTCTTTTAAGCTGCTTGTGTTCTAAATGTTTGATGTGTAAATGTATGAATCCTAAACGGGATGTGTGGTGTGTTGATCTGAACACAAGAATTTCCATCAGACGTCCTTTAGGCCGTTGGGAAATGCCCTACACATGACCTTTGAACTGAACACTCTCTCTCTCTCACACACACACACGCACACACACACACGCGCGCACAAAAGAGGCAAAATGTCCTGGTTTTCTTTCTTTTTACCTGTCAGGAGAACGAGCAGAGCGAAGCGGGTCATCTTTCCCCGATCCTGTCTCCTGACATGAAGAGAACAAAGATGTTTCACAAACAATTTCACACAATCAAAAGGAAACCTCGCTAATCAAATCGCAGTGACTAACAGCTAGTTTTTCGAGTTCTTGTGACATGAACGTAGCCGACTGCTGACCGCAAAGTGTTTTATTTTGTTGTTGTAATAATCTGAGCAGTAAGAGTGACGGGGATGGATGAAGGTTTGAGGAGTGAGGAATGTAGACACAGCTGCAGAGGCAAGCTGAGAAGAATCAGCGCTGGTGTTTAGACAGTAAACATTAGATCCGCGTGTCAGCGAGCACCAGGGTACCCTTGGCTTGCCCTTGTAGGCCTGTACGAGGGCTGTTTTGGAAACTTTCAGTCTCCCTTTGACTTGTTTAGCGTTAACTTTTGACCTCCGCTGACTTTTATTCGTATCGATTTCCGCAGATCTCGGCCGAACTGGAATATGAGATTTGAGGTTTCAGAAGCGTTTCATCGTTATTGTAAGGTTTTTTTCCCTCTTCTTAAGAAATTATAATTTGTTTATGTTTTACATATGAATAGTTAAAAGAGTTTAAACTTTGCAATGTTTGCACTTGTAACAAATATTTTTTTAATCAATTCACAGCTGCGCATTAAAAGATTTATTTAATTTAATTCAAATTTACATAATTTAGATTAAAAAAATATATATTTCAGCCATGAAAATAATCACGGCATAGAAACCATCAATACATCAAGTGAAGTGAACATTACATAAAATCTCTCTTTCTCATACACACACACACACACACACACACACTCAATCTCTCTGTCTCTCACTTTTTAGTTTACAATTTAAAAAAAATTTAAATTAAGAAATTTGACTGATTACAGTGGGGTAAATGTCTAAATATACCCCGAAAACACAAAAATTGAGTCATTTGTATGTATACATATCACATTTCTTCATGGCCATACCAATTCTATCACGTTATTTTACTGTTAGGTTGATTTTCAGTAAATGTCTAATGAATCACACTCACTCACTCACTCACTCACTCACTCACTCATCTTCTATACCGCTTTATCCTGTTTTCAGGGTCGCGGGGAGCCTGGAGTCTATCCCAGGAGACTTAAGGCACGAGGCGGGGTACACCCTGGACTGGGTGCCAATCCATCACAGGGCACACACACACACACACTAACACTCATTCATACTTTAATAAATGAAATTAATAATAATAATAAATACATTTTTTAAACAAAAATTCTACTCAATTTCAATACCGACATATTTTGAGGTCAATTTTGAGGCCTCACTTGTGCACCACATCTGAAACATATTATAATAGGTAATTAATAAATTCGGGGAGAAATCGATCTGTTCTTACCCTTTTCTGCAGGATGTGATGTCGTTCGGGTGAACGATGCCAGGAGAGGTGTGGATAGACGCGACACCCAGGAAGTGCACATAGACATATCTGTCTTTGCTTTTTTACCTGGAAGAAAAACTCCTCCTTATTGTGTACATATAAAACACAGGACATAGACCTGTGTGTGTGTGCGTGTGTGCGTGTGTGTGTGTGTGTGTTATACAGTATAGCTGCCCTGCATCATCAGCAAACTGTTATGTCCAAAACATGACATATGTGTGTGTGTGTGTTTACGGCTAAAACAGCAATGTACAAGTCACTCAGCGTAGAAAGTCGAATGGTGGAAAGTTTCTCAAAAGGATGCATGAATGAAAATTTGTATATCTTTATTTATGATATGGAAAATAACATGAAACCTTGGGCTAGAAAATATTCTGAAGTAGAACGGATGCAAACAAGACGGCGGACACGGTGAAGTTGGCACCTCGAGGACTTTTAAGTGGAGCTTCGACAATCGTGTGATCTCGACATTATTATACACATCATACGCGATACAGTGCGATTACTGACTATTAAATACACCAGTGGCTGAAAAAGCTTTGAGGTAAAACGTGGGCGGAGTCATGCATTAGTGAAAGTTTCGTGTTTTGCCACGATGTGCCATCTTTTCGGTTCAGGTCTGACTGGTACAGGATGTATGGTTGTGTTTATATATAATTGCTTAATTCGTGATTACAAGTAAACTATAAACACAAATGCACTTCTTTTACCTACAGTAGCAAATAGTTCAGTAATACTTAATAAAAATTTAACTGAAATATTAATATGAATTTAATAATTATATTGTCCTAATTAATTGATATTGTTGTATACACTGCCCAGCTAATAATAATAATAATAATAATAATAATAATAATAATAATAAATGCCACTGCCTGGATTTAACACAGCTAATACAGTACTTATGAGCCTCTTCCACTGGGTAATTACTGCAGTGATTAATATGTTTCAGTTTTTTCACCCTAACTGATGAAGTCAGGAGCTTCTCATTTCTTACAGAACCGTGCCAGAAGACGTATCATGTGGTCGGATATGTGGCCTAGATGTTACTCTGTTTCAGAAGAGTCGAATTACTGTCCTGTATCAAGCAAAGAAAACAACTAAGGAGATTAATGAAACTACTAGAACTGGATTAAAAACTATAAAACACATTATTAAAGCATGGAAGGACAGTGGTGACCCATCATCTTCAAGGAATAAATGTGTTTGGGAAAATATCCTGAATGAGCCTGACGTGAGATCATTTAAACGCTTAGTGAAATCAAATTGTAAAAAAAATTAAAAATCAGCAACAGTAGAACTCATGGCTATGTTTAATTGTGAAAGTAAGAGCATTTTTCCACACCCCACAACGTGAAGAGATTGGGACTAAACAGCTCTGTAGACTTAAGAAACTACTTATCAGTGAAGCTTATCAAAAAATTCTTACATTTGGCATATTGGAGAAAGGTCATGTGGTCTGATGAGTACAGATTTACCCTGTTCCAGAGTGATGGACACGTCAGGGTGAGAAGGGAGGTGGATAAAGTGATGCACCCATAATGCCCAGTGCATGAGGCAGTGTTATGATCTGGGGTGGCTTTAGTTAGTCAGGTCTACAGTAGGTTTTGCAATGTTATGTACCCAAAAAAATGAAGTAAAAAAAAAAAAATCTTTCCTGATGGCACGCGCCATATTCCTGGATGGGGATGGCAAGATTCATCGGGATCAAATTGGGAGAATAGTTCTGGGAGCCCAGACCTTAACCTCTTCACGAATCTTTGAGATGTGCTGGAAAAGGCCTTACACACTGGTCCGACTCCCACATCATCAATACAAGATCTTGGAAAGAAAGTAATGAGACTCTGGCCGGAAATAAATGTTGTAATGTTGCATAAGCTTATTGAAACAATCCATGCCAATGAAATACAGTGTGTCACTTTTTTTTGGGGTGGGGTGGGCAGTGCATATTGTGTATTTACTGTATAATGCAGACACGATATGGGCAAAAGTATTTGGCCAAACCTGTTAATTATTAAACTCAGGTGTTTCAATCAGACCCCGTATCCCCAGTGAAGGGCAATCTTAATGTGGTAACATTTTTGGGGGGGGCCCTTCTCTATTCCAACATGACTGAGCAACAGTGCACAAAGACTATAACAACATGGTTTGATGAGTTCGGTGTGGAAGAACTCGACCGGCCCGAACACGGAGCCCTGACCTCAACCCCTTCAACATCTTTGGGATGAACTGGAACAGAGATCTGCGATGGATTGGCACCCTGTCCAGGGTGTACCCTGTCTCGTGCCCGAAGCTTCCTGGGATAGGCTCCAGGCCCCCCGCGACCCTGAATACAGGATAAAGCGGTATAGAAGATGAATGAATGAATGAATGGAACAGAGATTGTGACCCAGGCCTTCTCGTCCAACATCAGTGCCTGACCTCATAAATGCTCTACGGAATGAATGGACACGAATTCCCACAGAAACCCTCAAAAATCTTGAGTGGGGGCCTTCCAAGGAGGGTGGAAGCTGTTAGAGCTGAGTGTATGTGTTTGGATACAATGTCATTGCAGGTTTGGCCAAATATACTTTTTAAAAAAAATATATAGTATATACATAATGCCTGGTGTAAGTCTGTATAACACGATCGATCGAATGTTTTGGATATTTTATATTTTTTATACATTTTTTTAATTACTATTTTGGAATATTTTTTAAAAAATGAGAAATTAAGAGATTCATATTTTTACACACACATTATTGATGTGCCTTTAACTAAAAAGATTTTGATTTAAATACCTTAGAAATAACAATTATCCATTACTACAGTTTTTTCTTTTTAATCAGTCCTACCTAATCATTATGTTGGGTAAACAGAGATGTGAAACAGCAGATTTCTGCCAGCCCCAGGCGTGGGAGAGCACTGACTCTATGAAAGCCTGAAGAACAGATCACAGCAGTAGAAATATAAAAACTGAAAAAAAGGAGGGGAAAAGTATCAAACATCAGATTAACAGATTTACAGGTCTGTTCAGAATGTGGAGCCTCTCACATTCACATGTAACCTCTCATGAGGTCGTAACCCCTCTCACACCATGAGGGACAATTCAAGGAGAACATGTAGCTCCAGGAGGTCGTCCAAGTGTTCCACGTGCCTGAGCGATGACACGTGCTCTCTTCTCCTTCTTTAAACTTTTATAAATGTCATGCAGGCTGAATAAAGGCCCACTAGCTGACACGCAACCGGTGAGAGGTGTACGGGCCGAAAACACACCATGAGGTGACGTCAGAGTAACACTTCATAGAAGAGTACGTACATTTGGAATGATATTATACTTGTACACATTTACAAAGTAAAATGTGTGTTCTAAAAAAAAAAGTTTTTAAACACCCAGGAGCAAAAACTCATTTGATTTTTTTGAGTGCAAAAGTTTGCGCCCTCTACGGTTTCAGAACGGAAATAACAACTAAAATAGATTTCTATTTGATTTTACTACAAATAACTAAAACTCCACAGTTAAATTCAAATTAAAATTTTATTTGTCACATACACAGTCATACACAGTACGATATGCAGTGAAATGCTTAGACGACTGCTCGTGACCTTAAAATAAAAGACTATGAATAGGAAAAATAAAATAGAAGGTAAATTTAACTAAGAAAGAATCAAATAAAATATAAAATAAAAATAAAAAAATTCAGTTAAAGCTGACCTTCCCTCATTGCCTTCCTCATTTGATGATACGGGTGCACAAACATTTGCATTCGATCTATCTTTGACCTCTCTCAGCTTAATGATCATGCGGTAAACTACAGACTTGATCAGGACAAACAAAATGATCACATTTATTGATTTTTTTTTTTCAAACGTCCCTCAGTTTCACAGTTTAACATTTAACAGAGAGTCAAGACAGAGAGTTAAGCAGAAGTTTCTAAAAGTGCATTTAGGGATGATATCTGATGAGGAGAGCCAGACTGACTAACATTATTACAGACATTATAAAGCTAAATTGATCTTTAAAGTATCACATCAATAAAGTAAGGTCTGGAGATCGGGTCAGCTGTTATACAAAACTAACATTGTTTAATAACTATTAAATACTAACTATCTGATTCGACGTTTACGAGTATATTCTACTTGCCGAAACTAATTTGAGAGTAAATGAATTATTTAAACTTGCGTGTCATTAACTCAAGTTTTTTCATATAGCATTCAAATGCTGTCTTGAGATTTACAATTATGCAAATTTTTCTCACTGTTGTAAAATATGTTGTTATTTCAGATTATTTTGTTGTTCCAAGATCTCATTATTCATTTTCTCTTAATTTCACGATGTCATTACAGTATACAGTATCAAGCTATTATCAACATTATCATTTCAAAAAGTTAAAGCATTATTCTGAGATATTATCTTGACGCTTTTATGTTTTCTCTGGTGTTAATTCATTTAAAGATATGTCATCGTGTCAAGAAATTATCTCAAAGTTTTAAATATTTTGTTATCTTAAGTAAAATATAAAAGACATTATTTCAGGATTCTAGGTTTTCCTTTTTGACTTATATACTTGTTCTACAAAGATGACTTTCTTACAATGACTTTATTTCTAGCTGTCAGTTCAAAGTATTAATTTTATAATATTATATAAAAAAAACAATAAGATGTAAAATTGTGAATAATGACAGATCTTGAAATAATAATATGAATGAAAAAGGTACAATGGTATGCTATGGTTTTGATTCGTGAACTAATTTTAGTATATGTTGCAACAGAGAATTCTCTTGAAATTAAAAGATACCGGTTTGTCGTTATTTCAGGTTTATTATCTTGTAAATTTTATATTATCATTGTTTTAAGATATTGCTATTATTACTTTGATGTTCCAAAAACTGTATTAATTAATTAACTGTATTAATTCATTATTTAGAAATATCATATCGTTTTTTTTTAGATACATGTTATTTCACTGTACTGTCTCATTATTTCAAGATATTTCATTGTATCATGTTCCTGAGCACAAAACTCATTATTTTAAAATTTCAAGTTTACTAGTTTGAGTTATATTCTTTTCAAGATTTTATTATTTTAAGGTTATATCATGGTTATCTTATGTTTCTTTAAAAAAACAACAACAACATGACACATCTTGAAACAAGTAAAAATAAAGTGTGGTAACTAGAAATGTGTATTACTGTACATTCAAAATATAAAATTAATCTAAAATGATGAGATACGAAGTTATATTTTTACGATAGCAACAATTTTGCCAGTTTGCAGTTCAGGGCTTTAATTTAAGTTTTAGAAAAGTTTGGGTTGGTATACAAACAGGAAACTTAGAACTGATTTGAGCAGACTGGTAGAAAAAAAAAAATCACAATTTTTTTTTTTTTTTTGCCATGAATTTTTATTTACTTTTCGAATTTATATTTCTGGACATTTAGGAAGGAAAATTAAGATTCATGTCGGGTTTATTTTAAAACATTAACAGATTTAAAGGGAAAAATTACAATAGATATTTTTATACATAGCCATTGATTGAACATAAAACCCTATTTTTTATTGCCTTAATTCTGAAATGTTGCATGTGGAGTTTACACTGCTTATATGTTATACCCTACTGTATGTCCTGAGCCATACGTAATGGAAAAGAACACATTTGCATTTCTGCCTCAACAATCCAAAATGATAAATAATAAAACTATAGACCTTTTGCTTACATATGGTAATTTACATATTTATTGCTATACATGTGGTGTGTGTTATAATATGTGTTCTGACTGGGGGTATAAATTAAGAGGCAAATTTTGTTCACAAATTTGATTTCACATTTCGACTTTCTGCTCCTTGTTACTAAGACAACCATAGTGAAGAACTCTTAATGAACTGCAGTCTTTGGGTTCTGATGCTGCTTAACATTATTTATAATAAGATGAAGGTATAGTGCAAATATTTCATTCATATAGATAATTACAGACTGTCTCTCTCTCTCTCTCTCTTTATATATGTCTATAGCGTATGTTCTTTAAATATATAACATATATAAATTATTTACAATTTACATATTTTGAGTGCAGTAAAGGCATAAGAGGTATAATAAATAACAAAAACCCCAACTATACCATACCCTACTATTCTAACATATACTATTCTATTCTATACAGCATCTGTTAGATTTTATATTTAATGTAAACAAAGTAACCTCAATGCACTTTCTCTACATATCCATAACGAGAAGCATGGAGGATCTCTTCTTTTGCAATATCTCACTGATTCGATCACAAGCTGCATTGAGACGGGATAATCGAGAACATGAACATGAATCAAGTCACTAATCTCTGATGCTCTCTTCTTCCACCCCACCCATGACGTCGTCTTCGGGTTTGCCCTCTGAAAAAAAAAAGAATATATATTTTTTAAATATTATTGTAAAACTTACTTCACTTTAGACCATGGAGCAAATCCATAAAATAAACTGTAAATATTTCCAGAATTTCTCATTCTATACCATCCCCAGAATAGCTTTGGATCAATCGTGTGTGAATCCTGGAACTTACTGAAACACTCCTGAAATTTTTCTGATCTTTTCATGGAGACGTAAACCACACCGAACACGATTAAGATCCCGAAAAAGCCGCCAATGACACAGCCAAAGAGCATCAGAAAATATGCACTGGTACCTGGCAGGAACCAAAATAAATAAATCAATGTGCAGTGTTCATATGACTGCAGTACATGATGTCTCCATAAGATCTTTATTTAAAAGGGATTAATTTTATATTCTTACAATAAATATTTTTAAGAACAGTGTTTAAAATGAAAACCAAAGAAGTACACAAACAGTGATTGGTGGTTAAGGAGAATGTGATCAGTGGTGATCAGTGAATGGTAATTTGGAACAATGGTGATCAATGATTGGTCATTAGGAACACCAGTGATCGGTGATTGATGATTGGGAATAGCAGTGATCAGTAATTCATCTTTGGGAACAGTGGTGATTAGGGATTGGTCATTAGGAACACCAGTGATCAGTGGTTGGTCATTGGGAATAGTGGTGGTGATTATTGATTAGTCATTAAGGATCAGGGATTGGTCGTTAAGTGGTGATTCCCATTCGCATTACTAAGCTGTTCATTAAAGCTTCTCGCAAAGTGGCTTAGAGATGCTCGTACGTTTGACTCTTACTTCTTGGAGGTGTTTGTCCTAAAAACCTACCTGTAATCCAAAGATATCCAGTTTGGACAGGAAGACCGCCCGGGGAGCATATGAAGGTAGTGCCATTAACGTCAGAGGCGATATTTGATATTTTCCATGTAGCTGTAATTTGAGTAGCACTGGAGTCACAAGTTCCATACAATGACTGGAGGAGACAAAGAGAGACGTCGGGTAAAAAAACAGATTAGAGTTATGGTTAGGGGTTAGGGGTTAGGGTTAGGGGTTAGGGGTTAGGGTTAGGGGTTGGGCAAAAGCATGTCTTAGACAAGACAGATAAATAAAAGCTGTATATGAATTTTAAAAAAGCCTCATGGTTCCTTCATTATTGCTAGTAATAAAAATGGACAAGTGTATGAAGCTAAGATCAATTTAGGCAACTGTAATTTCTTTATTTTGCATCTTTCAAGCTGTTTTTTGCTCTTAATAAATACAACATTGATACTAGATAAACGGACACACCTCATATTTAACATCTTAAAATAGTTTCACTTGTTGCTATTTTAGCTGTTTGTACACATGACAAATGTATTTACCATTTTAAAATGAATTGAAATTGTAGCTAATGATTTTATAGTTAACGTACGTTCAAGTCAGGTTTAACGTCCAAGCAAATATATTCTTTTTTGATAGTGAGGTGGGTGCTAAAATTTACGCTCAAGCATTTGCTTAAGATTGTTAAAAAGTGTGGGAACATTTATAGGGATAAATAGTAAATTTCCAAACCATGGAGGGCAAGTTGATGTTTGATCCGGGGCATTGCAGAGTGTAGGTGTTCAGAGGGAGATGTGCAGTAAAGTTCATCGTCGTGTTTCCTGGCTGGACAGCGCAGGTGAAGCTGGTTGATTTTCCCATGTTTACGGTGGTGTTTGTTGGGTAGACCGTATAGCTCTGTCCTGTAGACCAGTGGCAGGGAAACACAGATATGATTAAATAATTGCATTTTTAAAGAAACAACATCCTGATTTTGAGCATCATGATACTTATTTAATGGTTTTACTGGTAAAAAGTTGTAGCTAGTGGGTAAAGTCAGTTACATCCATTGCGAGCACCTACTGTAGCATCTACCTCAATCGAGAGAACTTCCTGAATGGCTTGTTAGCTTCACGACACATAAGGAAAGCTTAACTAGCTTGCTACAACGCTTTGATACATTTTCTAATTTATTTCACTCAGAATAAAAAACTGAGCATGTTTAAGACCAAATGAAATGAACAACTTTTTATATCAATCATTTCATATGCTTATTACTTTAAATTTGTAATTGCTTTCTTAAAATTGGTTTATTCTGTTAACTTAAAGTATACAGTATGTAATAAAATGGAATCAACAAATGCAAAGATTAGTGTTATAATCTCACTGTCTAGTTTTTAAAAAGTACATTGTGATCGCACTAGCACTACATCAACGCTAATGCTAATCTGTGTTCTGTGAAATAAACACTGATGCAAATCTCGGTCGTTTAATCTGTAATCGCAAAATGAATCTGGAAAGATTAAAAAACAGCAGATTACTAGAGCTTGACACAGATCCGGGAATTGTAAAGACCAACTGCCTGTTAGCTAATGATTTTATCGTAGTGTAAAATGTTACAAGTAGTGTACAGTATACACTTGATCAAATGTTATGAATAAAAAGCATCTGTTTATTCAAATTAGGTTAAGGTCATTAACAAGTCTGCAACAAACTGGTTTTAAAAAAGTAATAAAAAATGAAACATTTAAAACTGTAGATTCTGTAATTGTCAGATTATACTGTATATTTTCTAGTTATCAATTTCTTTATATGTTTGTTTTTTATTTGCAGAATGATTACCTTAACATATCTGCTTTACTGTTTCACTTATGATATAACATGAAACATTTCTTTAGTTTTTTTTTTTAGTTTTTTTTTATTGATAGATAGATTTATTTACTTATTTACTTTTACTGGGTGTCAATATCCAAATTACTCCATTGTACAAATTCTGAGAAACCAGACCTCAAGGTTTTTCAATAAAAAAAAAAAGAAGCAAAAAAAAGCACTCTCTGTGCGGGCTGTTGTTTCAGTGCCTTTCACTTATTTGGCTAAGAAATGTGCAATTTTTTGACTATTCTAATCTTCTGTCCTCATAAACAAAACCGTCCCCGGTACACACCCGTGCTGACGACAGACATCCTGCATTGTTTTTGCAGGAAGGAATATCATTTACTTACATTCTTATATGTTTATATATATTTAAAAATCGCACCTGTTCGGACATTTATATAATTTTAATCATTTTGTATGGAAAAAATGACAGACGTTTATATGTGCATTTCTCAGATTTTAGCATTTTATAGAAATCACCGAAAACTGTGACCTGGATGGACATGACAGTCATGGAGGCTGAGCAAGATTTCTGTAGAAACATCATCATCTCACTATCATCACAGTTTTTTTCTTCTTAATGTAATCATATCACATCTGCATTTAACTACAGGGTTTTATAAAAGGCTCCGTACTGTAGATTGGGAAAGGTACCTTCTTAACAAAGTCTTTACACAATTCTTAAATAAAGACAGACAGTGCTATCTATCTATCTATCTATCTATCTATCTATCTATCTATCTATCTATCTATCACACTTACTGTATGACGAACACATCTTTTGTTATTGCTTAATTACGTTCCTCTATGTATTTGTATCATTTCTGTTCGCAATAGTAGGCCATGTTCCACAGAACAAAGCATTTCTCTTTAATGTAACTAAAGAAAGAAATACAGTAACATTTCCATAAAAGAAACAGAATGTTGGTTAAAATCTGTAACCTGCTCAAATGATGTGGTGAGATGTAAAACATTAAAACGTACCTTGCGCAGGTGGAACAGACAGCAGCACGAAGCAGATGAAAAGCCACATCAGGCTTAACGTCCCTCTGGAGATCACCATCCTTCCTTTTTCCATCAGAATCTCTTAGTGGGAACAATATCGAGTTCAAATGTGCCACTGAAACTAAATTTAAAAAACAACAATCCTTTTATTTTGCTAAACGACAGTCCCGGAGCGGGTACGCTGCACCTCGGTCAGCACTCACTCTCCTCCAGCAGGTACAGTGGCAAGCAAATTGAACTTCTCATTTGCAAGTGCAGCATCTGAGAAGACTTCCTCGTACAGGCCGAGCAGGCGCATTCCGTGCTTTCCAGTATTTTGACGAGTGTGTCCTGGGTGTTCCTTTAAACTCAGTTTTGTTGGGTGGTGCAGGTTTTCCGTGTTTCCCCAGTCAGTTCACGTGAGTGCTAAGCATTTTACTTCCAAAGTACCAAAAAAAATTTGCATGGATTTCAGGGTAAGGAGACAGCAAAAGGCACAATACACAGCGATTTTAATTATCATGAGGGAATCCCGGAATCTGGGTGATCAGTTCGTCCTGGTTAGATATAATATAAACATTTCATTTTCATTGCGTACAAATCTCTGATTATATTTACCTCTTTAAATATTTAGATAAAATTACAATTCAGTTATTTGTCACATGGATCTTATAGCACATTGAAGTGATTTTTTTTAAGGGGCTGGGATCAGAGCACAGGGTCAGCCAGGATACAGCGAGCCAGGAGTATGTAGGGTTAAGGGCCTCGCTCAGGGCCTCAACAGTGGCAACTTGGCGGTGCTGGGGCTCGAACCACCAACCTTCCAATCAGTAACCCACAGCCTTAACTGTTTGAGCCCTACAACATTAACCTTTACATCTTATCCTTATTGTCCCTTTTATAGTCGTTACAACTGCAGAGACATGTCATGTGACTTGAATGTCATATTTCATTCTGAGTAACTTGTCCTAATCAAGGTAACGGTGAAAAGTTCTCTGCACAGGGTTTCACTCTCAGTGAACAAAGTATAGAGTAACTGAAAATCCCTTAATTACCAAAGGATCCCTTAAAGACCCCTGAAGAGCATTTATTTTATTACTTCATACAGGAAAACTGTAAAACTGTACAACCTTTAAAATGTTAAAGGGTTCTTCTGTTCTCCTTCTGAGGGAATCCCTTTCTATGCTACAGAACTCTACAACTGATACGAGTGCATGATCATATGAAGGAGTTTCAAGTGGATATGTTTTGAGGATGGAAGCGAAGACCACTTAAATATCAAATGTACCATTAAAGAACCCTCTGAGAACCTTGAGGTTACTTTTTATTTGTCCCTCTCGGGGAATCCTTAAAATTCTATGTAAAGGAAGGTATCATGGACAAGCACTGAAAACTTTTTTTTTTTTATCAAGGAACCCTAAAAGGTTCTAGGTTTCACTTTCACAAGGTTAATTGAATATAAATAATCTTTAACTACAACTAATAATACGTAATTAAGTAATTTAGTATAAAAATCTCTTATAGAACCCTGAAAAGTTCCTTGAGTTCTTGTTTTGAGAGAAACTCTTCAATAAACGCTGAAAGGTATTTTCCTTAAGGCTTTTTTCATTATCTAAAGGAGGGAAACCTTACCAGTTTTATGTAGAACTGTAAAACAACTGTTCCTCTGTCGGAACAGCAAGATTAGGGGAGCTACAGTAAAAACATGAAAATGGTTCCTTAAAGGTTCAGGTTCTTTGGTATCAGATCAGGTTCTTTGGTATCAGAGTTCTACATGCAATTAGAAAATGTTAAGACCGCTGAGGCTTAAGGTATCATAAAGCTGTGAAAAGAATAATAAAAATCTAACAACCAACTCTTGAAGAAGTTTTTTTAAGTTTTAAGTTTTTTTGTCTTTAAGGTTTCTATAAAAAGCTAAGCAAGCTAACAACACTTTATTACCCATGGAATCATTAAAGAACCAGGAAAGAACCCAAACCAAAAAAACTAAATCTTTGGTTTTTAAGAACATCAGCCAAAGATTACAAACCACATTGCATTAACTAGCTCCACGTTTGCAGTAACATCAGCCATTTTCATTTCCTCAAACCATTTCCTGAGTAATTACCAAACATCACAATCAGGACAGCGATTTTGACAGTTTTGTCGTGTCTGAAATTTTCAGAACCTGCTGATCTCCTTAGGATTTTCATACAAAACGGTCTCTAGAGTTTACAAAAAGTGGTGCGAGAAAAACAAAACACATCCAGTAAGAAGCATGGGAAAGGTCAGAGGTGAACAGCCAGACAGGTGTAAGATGACGGGATGGTTACGATGAAAAACCACACAAATAATCTCTCTTTACAACCAGGATGAGCAGAAGAGCATCAGCAGATTAAATCTTGAGCGGTAGAAGACCACATCGGGTTTCACTCAGCCAAGGACAGGATTGTGAGCCTACAGTACAGTCTGGCATGGGTTCACCACCATCATCTGAACGTTTTGCTCGGGCATGCTTTTCTGCTCACTATGTCTGTATAGAGCGGTTATTTAAACCAAAAAATACTTTCTGTCCGATTAAACCAGAGAGATATGTAGATTCCTAATTATATTTTTTTATCTTTCTTGGCTTTGGTGCTTTGACATTTTAAACTTAACCTGAAAAAGTGATGAAAATTTGGTTTCTAGTTCATAAATTTTTGATGGAGCTCCTCGCCAGAAGGTAAAAATGATAACTGAGTGGCTTGGAGGACAAATCATCAAAATTTTGTGTCTATGTCCAGGAAACTCCTCAGACCTTAATCCCATTGAGACCTTGTGGTTAATCCTCAAGAGACGGGAAACACAAACCCACAAATTCAGACAAACTCCAGGCATTGATAATGTAAGAATGGGCTGCGACATCAGTCGGCGCAGTGGCCCAAAAGTTGATTAACAGCATATCTGGGCGAATTGCTGAGGTCTTGGGAAAAAAAAGAAGGGGTACTGCAAATACTGACTCTTTCTGTAAAGTTAATGTACAGTATTTGTCAACAGTAAGCCTTTGAAGCTTATGAAATACTTCAGTTTACCAGAGTAACATCTGACACAAAGATCTAAAAACACTGAAGAAGGACTTTGTGAAAATTAATATTTGTGTCATTTTTAAAACGTTTAGCCACAAAAAAATTTTCTTTCCTCTTGAATGATTTAAAGGTTTTTTTTGCTTGTTTGTTTTGGAAAAAAATTTAAACTTTTTAATTCAGCAACATGACATCATCATGATGTCATAAGATCATTATATTTTCTAAAGTGGTCCTAAATAACCAGAAAACAGAAATGACAGAAAGAATTGACTTTAACATTCCATAACATTACATTTTAGAAATTAGAAAAACATTTTGTACCTTGTAAAAAAAACTGAAATTAAAAAATCTTTCAGAAATTAGAAAATTTCAGTTTTAAGTCAGTATATTTAAAATTATGACTTTATTTTAATGCCCGTGGATGTAACGTTTACAGTGAAAATGACAAAAAAAAAAAAAAAAACATACACGATGCTAAAAACATTATAATCAGCAACTTAAACATCGTTAAAGAGGTAAGCAGTTTGAATTTCAGTCATGTACAAATATTCACATCAATTTTGAACGTTCAACATAAAGGAAAGAAAGTGCACAGTATGGTAGGTCTAACAAAACAACGAGGGCTTACGGGATATCTTACACGGATCTGCCTTAAATATAAAAACTCCAGCTGAGAATTTTACATTTATTTTATTCGGTTTTGTAAATTTCGCTGTAAATTATATTAAATATCTACTGTAGGTATAAAATAGTGTCTTATAACAATTAAACATTTTATTGCATAGGAGGAGATTTGTACTGTATATTTACAACAACAAAGACAAATAACAAGCGAAAATACTGACTGCCACTTTAATACTACTGCGGCTAAATAAAGCAGTCTTTGGTTTATATTACTGCTCTTCCACAGCCTTTAACAGAGAAATCAACCACAACAACAATAACATTAATAAAGGAAGACGGCACATATTACATTTTTTCTTTGTTTGTTTTTTTGTTATATCAACACTATTACACAATAATGCAAGGTCTAGACTAATAACGAAAACATCAACAAAAAAAAAAAAACATTTTTACTTTACTTTATAATGTGCAGATTTAATGGACATCAGAATCCATTTCATTCTAAACACCTGTTTATGCGTACTGTACGTCTTTTGTTTATTATGTGCACAAGCCACAGCTCTACGATCTCATACTAAAATACAGCTTCATAACATTTAGCCAGCATTATAGCACAGCAATGATGTACAGTAAACCTTTCTGTACAGGTTCTTTAATATTCCTTCATTTCTCAGAGTCATTAAAAATTAAAATGAGTGTACATTAGGCTCGTGCGATATAACAATTTAAACATCTCAATCATGTAATCCAGTAAAGTTTTTCTGTACTATATTACATTGTGCTTTTGCATAAGAGCTCCATAATTTAATACCAGAGCTATTACTCAAACATTTATCAGAAAGCAGGACTTTTTTTTTTTACCAAAGAAACATAAGTTCTTACTATTTGTCACAGGAAATGGAGAATATTTTGAGTTGGGTTTGAGTTGATCTAAGATCCATCCATATACAGCGCCATGCAAAAGTAATCATACATGTACGCCTTGAACTTTTCCACATTTTGTTGCATTACAACCACAAATGTAAATGTATTTTATTGGGCTTGTCTGTGACAGACCAACACAAAGCGGCACATAATTGTGAAGTGGAAGAAAATTGATAAATACTTTTCAAACATTTTTACAAATCCAAATCTGAAAAGTTTGGCGTGCATTTGTATTCACCCGCCTTCACTCTGATTCCCCTAAGTAAAATCCAGTGGAACCAATCGCCTTCAGAAGTCACCTAATCAATAAATACAGTTCACCGGTGTGTAATTTGATCTCAGTATAAATACAGCTGTTCGTGAAGCCCTCAGAGATTTGTTAGAGAACATTAGTGAACAAACAGCATCATGAAGCCCAAGGAACACAAATAAAGTTGTGGAGACGTTTAAAGCAGGGTTAGATTCTAAAAAAATATCCCAAGCTTTGAACATCTCACTGAGCACTGTTCAGTCCATCATCACCCGAAAATGGACAGAGTACGGCACAACTACAAACCTACCAAGACATGGACATCCACCTAAACTGACAGAAAAGCATTAATCAGAGAAGCAGCCAAGAGGCTCATGGTAACTCTGGAGGAGCTGCAGAGATCCACAGCTCAGGTAGGAGAATCTGTCCACAGGAAGACAACTATTAGTCGTGACCTCCACAAATCTGACCTTTATGGAAGAGTGGCAAAAAGAAAGTATTACTGAAAGAAAGCCATAAGAAGTTCTGTTTGCCGTTTATGACATGTGGGGAAGAAGGTGCTCTGGTCAGATGAGACCAAAATAGAACTTTTTGGCCTAAATGCAAAACGCTGTCTGTGATGGAAAATGAACGCTGTGCATGGTGGTGGAAGCATCGTGTTGTGGGGATGCATTTCTTCCCGTGGTTCGGAGGTAACACGTGTTAATCTTCGGCCCTCCCGACTGAGTGGTAGTAGTAGCCTTAATGTGGAGCCCCCTAGTGACGGGGAGGAATTGGACACGACTAAATTAGGGAGAAAATTTTGGGAAAAAATAAAAATAAATAAATAAATGGCCCAGTCAAAGTCCAGACCTAATTCCAATTGAGAATCTGTGGCAAGACACACCCCAAAAGACCTGCTGCTGTAATTGCAGCGAAGGTGGTTCTACAAAGTACTGACTCAGGTGGAGTTGAATACAAATGCATGTAAAAAATTTTAAAATCATTTATCATTTTCCTTCCCCTTCACTTCACATTCCCCTGAAACTGCTCAGGTACGGGGACTCGACTGAAAATAGGAGACAAAAAGTCCTGGAGAACTGTTCCTCAAGATGAAATTCTGGCACTTTGGAAACAAAATATGAAGAAACGAGGGGGGCTCAAGACTTCTGCACAGGATCAAAGGATTCCTTTTGTATTAAGGATGCCTTTGAAAATTTATGTGGCAACTAGACAACTCAAATGTCCTGTTACATAGAATAATTCGTTAAAAACTCCAACATCCAGGTGAGACATCTTTTAGTCGCCGTGGCTCCGACCACACAACAGTTGTGGGCAATTAAATCATTTATCTACAGTATTGTGTAAATATCACACAGGCCTAGTGTAGAGTGATTTAAAACCTGCATAAAAACATATAGCTACTAGTATCGTATAATATTTCCTGTTAATAAACAAACAAATAGAAAAACATAATTCACATATACTGTACACTCTTAGGAATAAAAAGGTACTTGATATAGCCGTGCCTCGTCACTGGGGTTCCTTTAGTATGTCCTTCACTTCAAAGATTATTATCAATGTTATTATGGAATAAAAAATATATATTTTCTTTCCCATTTCCAGGTAAAAGGACGCGGAACCAAGCAAAAGCAGAGGTGCCAACATTTATGGTTTGTCATGCGTATGTTGCATTTATGTAAAGACAAACCAGTTGTTCTGTAATTTTAATAATAAAAAAACTCTAATATTGTTATATAATGTGATAATTGTGATGAATCAAAATATAAATACTGTAGAAAGGAATGAATTTAACTTTTTAAAGCTTTTATGCTGTCGCAGAGCTCTACAGAAACTAATCCTGTCCAAATACCTTATAATAAATATCTGTAATTAATTGTATTATTATTATTATATGGATATGCACTTATTATATAAAATAAATCTTTCACCCTCAACTGGTCGCTTATGAATCCAATTATTATGTTGTTTAATATCACTACTAATATACACTTTTCTGTGTATTCTTCTTGACAGTGCTAGCACCTCTACAGATATACGTATCAGTACCTTTTTGTCCCCTTTACCCTCGTGAGTGTATAAAGTTTGAATATAAACACTGCTATAGACGTTTGTGTAAATCCCTCCTCTACACCGGGGCTTTTAATAATTACAGAATTACAGCTGCTGCTTGATATCAGCCGGTGAAAATTAAGGTTTGACTGAAAGGTGTCAGTCTGAGCTGCGGCGAGGCACCTGGCTTCTTTCTGATCGACTGGTTTTGGTCTTGGGGACTCCCGTCACGTCCATCGCAGACCTGATTCTGGTCTTTTTTTCCAAAGATTCAGGAAAGTCTCAGACGGCCTACGCTGTGGACGCACGAGCCATCTTATGGACTCCGGGGGAATTTTCATAAGTCTAAACACACACACACACACAGAGTGGATGAACAGAAATCAATTCTGCAATAATAATAATAATAAAAATAATAACAACAATAATGAGTCCTTTCTTGCACGTCAGCGGGACGAGTGTTTCACCTTCCGTATTTGATTATAAAATCCCAAAATGTCGTATTTAGTGAGGATCATTTGTATAAAGTCGGTGATGCCGCAGTTCCGCCGCAGGCTGCACCCCCCTCAGGCTCCGCCCCCTCTCCCCCCTCACCCAGTCATGCGCACCTACGTCATGGTTTGCACCAGCGCTTTGTGATTTACGTCAGTGTGTTTGGTGTGTGTGTGTGTGTGTATATATAGTCCCTGATTTCCCTGTTCGCTTTGCAAAAATCAAATAGTTTTTGTTGTTCTTGGAAAAAAGGTGTGTGTGTGTGTGTGAAGGGTGTGCTGTCGAACGATTGCATAATGAACAGGATCATAAATATTCCTTCTTGATTTGTGTTTAATGAAAATCCTACAGTAATTACACAGGAGTTATTGCTCGATAATTTATCATCATTTGTCTACGATTGTACATCTCTACTGTTTTTTTTTTTTAATTGTCATCTCGGTTTGGTCTTTTCCCTCATTTATTTTCTGTTACCACTTCTACATGTATAATATTCTATTTGTTGTTTTATGAAAAAATAAATAAATAACGTGTTTAAAAAAAATCCCACAATATATAATTGAACATTTATCATTTTAAATAATTATTTAAAATGACAATGAATTTATTTTAATGATCATTATTTACATAGAACTGTATATATTTTCATGAATAATTAATGATAGTTAATAATGCTTATATAGTAATTAATTTTGCATTAATTACTATATAACTATAAATGACAGTTTTGTAATTTACGAGCTCCACAGATAATACTGACCCCCCCTGCAGGAGTATAATTACTGACTGTGGTCTGTTTCTAGCTTTACGAAATAATGCCGGGAGACACCGGGGGTGGGGTCTGTGAGGAGGCGTCACCCAATACGATGTTGTCACGACCCCTAACTGCTGAATCCGATTTGTATTGCGATATCACGGTTTCATAAACATCCCGATTCAATATTAATATTTTCAGATTTCGTTACAATTCTAAATAAACTACACGAACTGCCTGCCAATGTGTGTATAGTTTGGAGGGCGCCACCTGTAGGATCATAGAGGGACTGCAACAATTTACCACCTCACATGCAAACTGTACTGTATGTACTGTATATAAATTAATTGATTATTATAAAAATCGATTTGGAATCGCAAAACTAAAGTATAGCAGTACATCACCTCCATCTGTAGTACAAAGTATTGGCACTGCATTCATCAAACCCCAAACGTCACTGAAATAATATCCGTTAAAAAAATTTTTTTTATCATTGATGGACAGAATGGGGCGCCAATATAATTGTGAGGAGCATCAAACAGGCATCGATTTGATAAATGTACACCGATGCGCTGGATCTGATAGACTCATGTGTACATACTGTAAATCAGCAAATCTATTACATTTCTTTCCTGCTGGACAATAACAACAGTCAAAACAGTAATAAAATAAAAACCCTGCACACAGGAGCATGAAGAAGAGGTGGGAGGAAAAGAGAGAGTTTCTGGCACATTTTGAAATTTCCCTGTAACAAACCAACACCATTAAAAAGATCAAACAGTCTCCCCGCCGGCGCTGCTGCCAGCCTGAGATTTGCCTGTAAAGTCGAGCGCAAAAGCTGGAAACGTTCGAACTGTGTGTGACCCTGAGCATGGAAATCTCGGGCCACACCCATAACTGAGATCAGTGTTCTCTCACTCTCTCTCTCACACACACACACACACACTTATCTGATCGTAGCACATCTGCAAATGATGATTTATAATAAATGCATTTGTTCTAACATGTTAGCGTTTCTATAGTAACAGCTCAGTCTCAGGTGCTTATGGAAGGAGTCTCCAGTGTCAGTCGAAGCTGCAGGTGAAGCAGTTTTCTGACATCATGAGAACAGAGCCGTTTACGGTTCAGTGTGGATTCTCAGAACCACGATGAAGGTGTGTGTCTGGTGGATGTGATCTGCTCACCCTCATGGCGTTGGAGATCCAGGGCAGGAAGCGAGACACTCGGGTGTAGACGCCGGGTTTCTTCGCCATGGCGCAGCCCGTCCCCCAGCTGACCACGCCCAGCAGCCTGTAGCGGCTCGTCTTCGACAGACAGTCGGCCGCCACGAAGGGACCGCCGCTGTCTCCCTGGAGTAAACGTACAAACAAGAAGATTTCAGTGCAGAATTATGATGGCTCATCGCCGCCCTCTTGTGTCCTGAGAGCGCTCAGGCAGGGATATCTTGTGCTCATGATCAGTTACCTGGCAGGAATCTGTTCCTCCTTTCTCGTAACCGGCACAGAACATGGTGGTGGTGACCTGGTTGTCGTAGTAATCGGGGGCGTTACAGACGGTGTCGCTGATTATGGGAATGTGGGCCTCCTGGAGGATCGTCGCCTGCGTGCCTGGGAAGGAGGGAAGATTTCAAATAAAATGGGAGAAATAATATAATAATAATAAAAATTGTATGTGTTGGCCAGAGAAATGTGAACAGAAAAGTATAAAATGACAAACTGCCCTAAATCTACTTCACAGCGGAGCTTGGAGGGAGTGTTTGTCAATAACCTTTTTTTCCTCCTCTTATACTTAAAAATAAAGTGTTTTATTTCCCATAAAAATTGAAATAAGCGTTTTGCCATTTTTGCGACCTGTAACACACGCCGATGTAACAGCAGCCAAGAGACGCAATAAAACACAACAATAATACAAATCTGCAGCTTTTACTGTAACATCTATCATCTTCACAAGTGTCATAAAATAGCTATTATTACTATGTTCGTGGAAAAGAAAAACAAAACTCCCGCCTTTAAAATTGTAATCACGTGGCACAAATGTAATATTAGGTTTGTTGTAAACTGATTTCTACATCTATTTATAACGGATGTGGTTTAGAGCAGCACCTGCCTTAGGAAATCAAATTTTGTTGAAGAAATTCGCCGCGGCACACGAAGCATTCTCGGCATACGAGCGGCTGAACTTCAGGTTTTGCATCAGGTTTCGCGACACGAATGTTTTTTTTTTTGCATTTTGTGCAGGATTTAGTGATCACGCAGCAGCATCGATCACAAGAACGTTAGCAAGAAGAAACTGCAGCCGCTTTCAATTTGGTTTTTAAAGCAGAAGAATCATAAATGAAGGTTAAATGTCTATTTATTCCAAATGTCTTTTCTAAATATTTTGATGGTTTTTATATGATGATAGTGTTAGAAACTGGTAATATTCTGGGTGACTGGAACAGATTATCTGTATTTACATTATTTCCTCCGGGAAAATTCACCTTAAGAACTCACGTCTGGAACGGATTAAATTGCTGAGGTTAAACTATATTATGATATCTGTGTGTTTTTATCACACTGGCGGCTGTTAGACGGCCTCTTAATCAGCCTGCAGATAAAGTTACCACTTTTATTTCATCTAAATGTTATAACTAATTATAGGAGGGGAGAAAATGGCAAAGCAATGCTAATTATTGCCAATCAAAAATATATAATCAGAAACATCAAACTTACAGATATGCTCTTTAAAACCCATATTCTGTTTGTATATTTTAGGAGTTACTGTATAATGTACATGATCCTTTTATGGATTTTATAGTTCTAATCTACAGATTGTCTGTAGATGCTGTAGTTTGAAGCTGCAGTGTGTGTGTGGAGGATGACTGACCGTAATACTCGACGTTCCCCCAGCCCGTCACCGTGCCGATCTGACCGTCGACCAGCCGCTGACCGTAGGTGGGCAGACACACGGGCTGGATGTAATCTAAAAGAAAAAATGTAACAGTGAAATGTAACAACTAATAACAGTTCAACGGTCAGTTATAATTAATAAGTAAATGACTATTTGGAACTACAGTCCTGTATATAATTTATTGAGAAATTTGTAACTGGATCGTATTTTAACTGTAAAATTTGCTGTATTTTAGATAATGTGCTGTAGATATGACTCTAAAAACTTTGTTAAACTTTATTATAATCCCCGGTCCAGCCTTCTCAGCTCCAGTCTTTATTCCAGTTCAGAATAATATCTAATCTAGGAAGTTAGTTATTCTGTAGTTAGCCAGCTTATACTAGCGAGGACGAGGTGCAAAGCATTTCTCCTGTGAAATAAGACGAGCATGAACGTTTAAACATGTGTGTGTGTGTGTGTGTGTGTGTGTGTGTGTGTGTAATGAATCTTGTACATGCAGAGATTTTGTTCGGGTTATAAGGGAGCTGATGGAGGAGCCGCGATTGCACCCGATAGCACTAATTAGATTGACGTCTTTGTTCAGGAGCTCATTAGTGAAATCGGAGGTTTCGGGCGGAGCGGATCTCTCCCGTCACGGCGGCTCTTGTTAAACGGCTTCAGTCAGATGGACTGATAAACCCAGATGACTGATTACGCCGAGGCTTTAATCGATATTTCCTTTGTAGCTCTCGCCAGTCAGTGTCGTGTTATTTGAGTTTTCAGGAGCTCAGGACTCAGACATGGTGTGAAACCGAAATCTCCTGAAATTCCACAACAAGTCCCGAGTATCTGTACGAGAGCCGAAAAACTGCTTCATCGTGGCACCTAAAAATCCACCACGGTGAACATTTCACAAATTCCTGCTTCGAGATTCCGGACTTTTCTGATAGTATTGTCTTTTGTTCAGGCCTGAGATCCTGAGAGAAAACAGGGCGGCTTTGTTCTCGGCATTTCCTGGCAACCTGAAACCCGGAGGGAGGAACTACAGCCTACGACACTGCGGCGTTTCCTCACAATCAAACCCAGCCTTAGAATTTCAGGGTCCTAACACTCTAACCAATCCCTGAACTTCTTAATCCAAAACAGAAAACACTTTATACACAATGCTTCACACGAAAGTGTCATCTGCTTGTTTTTGTTAAATCGCTCCATGTTCGTGTTCTGCACAGATGGTTCGTGTCCCATTTTCTAATAAATGAAGAAATGCCAGTGCGTATGCTAATAATGAGTTAAATATAATAACAGACGCTTTTCTGACGCGGTACAGACGTGAGACTCACCAGTGAACTGCAGAGGCTTGGTGAGGGACAGCACGGCGATATCGCGGCTGTTATCGTCGATATTAGCGTCGACGAAGGGCAGGTAACTGCTGTGGTAGACCACCGTCTTTACCTCGGCGATCACCACGTTCTTATGGATGGGCGTGTTGTAGATGGAACCCATGAGAACACGCCACCTCGACACGTGACGATATCTCCTGCTTACACACAAAAACAAACTGTGAGTTCGCAATGTGGGGACAATGTTTAGATCACTTTTTACTCCGATATACTCATCATTAAGACTAGGGCTTCTTTATACTATATATGGACAAAAGTATTCGGCCAAAACCTGCAGTGACCCAATACACACACATCAGTATGGAGTCGGTCCCCTTTCTGCAGCTGTAACAGCTTCCACTCTTCTTGGAAGGCCGTACACAAGATGTTGGAGTGTTTCTGTGAGAATTCATTTCCATTCATTCTGTAGAGTGTTTATGAGGTCAGACACTGATGTTGGACGAGAAAGTCTGGATCGCAATCTCCATCGTTCTAGTTCATCCCAAAGGTGCTCGATGTAGTTGAGGTCAGGGCTCTGTGTTAGGTCCGGTCGAGTTTTTCCACCCCAAACTCATCACACCATGTCTTTATAGTCCTCGCTTTGTGCACTGGGGCGGAGTCATGTTGGAATAGGAAAGGGCCTTCAACAAACTGTGGACACAAACTTGTATAGAAGCATCGCATTGTCCAAGATGTCTCGCTCTAAATGTCTCGCTGAAGCAGTAAGATCGCTCTTCACTGGGGATAACGGGCCTGATTGATTAAAACACCTGAACTCAATAAATTCAACAGGTTTGGCCGAATACTTTTGTCTATATAGTGTATAAAACAGACCGTGATTTATTTATTTTGTTACGGAACCCATTATAGATTTTTTTTGTGTGTGTGTGTGTGTGTGTGTGTGTGTGTGTGACTCACTCAGGGAAGCAGTGTGCAGCACTGACGATCCAGCGGTCTGATATGATGGATCCTCCACACTGGTGAACTCCATCATACTGCAGACTGACCTGCCACGGCCACGAGCCCTGTCGCGCGTCCACACCTCCGACAATCCGCTCCTCAGGGAGCATCCGCCGCCCGCAGTCTACACACCGACACGACAAAACACTGAGACGCTTACGCTGCATATATACAGGCAGGTGTGTTTGCACACCAGAGCATAATAATAATAATAATAATAATAATAATCATAATCATAATAATAATAATTTGTTTCTATAAAAATATGTTCATGTGATCTTACCTTGACAAAGCACTTGAACAATCTGTCCTTTTTCACATTTACTGAAACACAGACATTACAAAATGATTCTTTTAAGTGATTCGAATCATTTCAGGTCAGTACACTAAATCTATACCCAACTGATTCATTCAGAAAAAAGAGACTCGATTACAGTTGTTTATTTATTTTTTTTACTCATATAATTAGTTTCTAATTAAGATGATAAATAACACTGTATCCCGACTGGTAGAAACATTTCTATGACATACCGTATGTGTATCATGAATTTTGGAGTTTGCTCAGAAATTTCCAGCAAAGCAGCCAGAAAATATGAATAAAATAGCGAGACATATCGGGTTTACTTTAAACTTTCAGTAAAAGAGTGCGGCATTTAACAAATAGTGACATTTAGTGATAATAATTATCATTATTATTATTACTATTATATTATTAATAATCAATGTAACACTGACAAGAATGAAATTAATTCTGTGCAAAATAATTTACATAATAAATAATAATTAATGTATTAATTTAAATAGATTTAAATATAAATGTCATAATTAAAATAATAAATGTAAAATAATACAATATAATAAAATAAAGCGTTTAAAAACATCTGGAACAATTCACAAAACTGTGATGTCATGTTACACAACATGGATAACTCTCTGGAGTCTCACCAGGGGTACAGCGCGGTGCCGATCTTCTTGCCGTAGGTTAACTCGCTCTCTTTGACGCAGAAGAACTCGTGGCTGCTGCTGCTGCCGTCCGGAGCGCATGTGATGGAGAAATTTATCGCTCTGCAAAAGTGAAAAAAATTTAATTAAATAAATGCTTTTCAGCTTTAGCGTTCTATTCTTCTCTTTATTTACTATCGTAACGTCACCTGACGAAGCCCATCTCCTCGCAGCTGATGGCAGCGAGCATCTGGTTCGCGTTGGACGTGCAGATGTGTCTCCACCGCCGCTGGGCGGAGTCAAACACCCGCAGTCTCTGGTCCGCTACGCTCACCTGCACTGTAGCGAGGAACAAACAAGACGAAGGCGGCGTTGTGTTAAACGGCAGATACTCCGACAATTAAAAGGTTGTATCTCCAGGAATTAAATGTCATTCTGATATTTTCTTACCGTCATATAAACCTGTGTCTTCTGCTGTCTTTATGTACGTCGCTGCAAAACAAACACGCGGTTGTGAAATCATTACCAGCGCCAAGAAGAGATCAATATACAGTACGTTATGTAATATATGAATTATAGGATTATATACTGTAAATATTATAATATAATAACTTATTGATCTGATGTGGAAGGTGAATAAGTACGTCTACTTTTTTACTGCATTAAATAGTTACTTTAAATAGCTTTATTAGTGGATATTTTTTTACTTTTACTCCACTACATATACATATCTGTACTTTCTACTTCACTACATTTGTGTACAGCCTGGCGTTACATAACCACACGGGTGTGTTAATAAAACATGCTCAATACATTTGATACTTAAGTTAAGTTGAAGGTATGTTTTTTTTTTTTTGTACTTTTGCCCAAGTACAATTGTAAATGGAGGACTTCTACTTTTACTTTTCCAGGATTTGTGTACATTTTATCACCTCTCAAAATATTCTTATTACTTTATTTTATAATGCATTTATTATTAGCTATAATGACCAATTATTCACTTTATTTATGAAGAATATCTTTTTTATAAGCGCAATGTTGTAGTAATACTTTTTTTTTTCTCAATTTTTTGTCAATGTATTTGTTCTTTCTTCCTTCCTCATGTTTTATTTTATAATTAATATGGTTATTATATGGTTGTTCCATTACTTTATATGTTATATAGTTTATTTATACAGTTCATACCCTTTTTAAAAAATTTTTTTTTTTACATTTTTATATATTTCCATTTTTGTACTTTATTTTATGGTAACAAATTACTACATATTGTAGACTTTATATCTTTACATTCTTTTCTATTGGCATTTCCCTCTTATTTTCTTTTTTTAGGTCACAAACAGTTGTGTAAGCATTTCACCGCATATCATATTGTGTAGGGTTGTGTAATTTTCATTTCTTATTCTGATGTCCGCTAACTGTTTAGAAAGATTAGTTGTTTGAGTCACGTGATTAATTTGAGTTTTTATTAGCATGTACAGTATTTAAAAGTCACATATACATATACTGTACTGTAGGTCATCCATTCAACATTTCCCCTTTATTGAAATCACCCTTGTGCTAAAAATAAACCATCGAATTCAGGGTGACGCTGTGTCTTCACATCACCCTGTGGTTTGTTATTTTACCGTAACAGCACAACACAGTTGTTTATTCCTTACTCAGCACACACGTTCCAGCCCAGACTCACCCAGGGCCCAGATTGCGGCTCCCAGTCCTGCCAGGACCACGGCGGTCACACCCACGGCGACCACGGCTCGCCACCGGCTACATGGGGTCATCCCTGGTGCTCCTGTCAGACAGACAGACCACACAAAAGGCCGATCAGAATAATCACAACTTACAGACAACATCTCGTAATCTACATCGTAAAACTACTGATATCGTATAATTCTGACATCAAAACGTCCCTACATGACATGTTGTAAGTGATCATAATGTTATTTACGTCATTAACACGAACACGCGAAATGATTTCGCCAAAATCTAGCGCGAGACAAAAAAACGAAGCGCGACGACAAGTGTGTGTAGAGAGATGAGAGAAGAATGAGATCAATAGTCCAAAGTCAGCACGTCCGCGGACACAAAGTAAACTGGGGATTTAATACTAGTGCCATAATCTACTCCCCTCTCACACACACACACACACACACACACACACACACACGGCGTGAGTGTCACACTGTCCCGGGGCTGGATTCGTCAGATCTGACCATGAGGTGGTGATCTGTTGCATAAAGCACCACGTGCAACACGCGTGCCAGAATCTTTATTACAATTCCAAATAAATCCTGAAAGCTCACTGCAAACTTCAATAACGACGACTAGGACTAGGATTAGAAAAAAAGACAGCGACTTTATGCACGTTTAAGCAAGAACTGAACACAGCGTGACTCATTGTAAAGTCAGGAAGCGTATTTCACGATAGTCAACTTAAAACATTGTCCATTTATTGAGTGGAAGAAAGCCAGTGTGGAAGGGGGCGGGGCTTCCAGAGAGCGACAGTTCAGAACTGAGAATTCAATTCAATTACCTTCCAGTCATTTTTAATGAATTATATATAGTCAGCATAATTACAGCACACTTTACTCCATTTAATCTTGAGTTAACTCTAGTTTTGGACATCATGGAGAGATGAATAAAAGCTTACACTGTATGTGTCTAAAATTTTGGAACCAGTCCTGAGACCATGTCAAACCCGAACACAGAGAAAAATAAGAAATATACTACCATAAGTCCAGTATGTGTCACTGACGGTTAAAGAGTTTGTAGAAACAGATAAAAACTTAAATCTAATAATAATCTGCTGATCTTTAATGTAATCAGTGATATTATTATTATTATTATTATTATTATTATTATTTGAGGTTGAAGTCCACGTACATGTCTGTGTGTCTTTCTG
>JAQMYL010000019.1:905026-917792 GCA_030014365.1 Clarias pachynema
GTGTGTGTGTGTGTGTGTGTGTGTGTGTGTGTGTGTGTGTGTGTGTGTGTGTGTGTGTGTGTGTGTGTGTGTATACGCTTCCTGTGTTGGATTGGCACCTTGTACCCTGCCTTGTGCCCAAAGTCTCCTGGGACAGGCTCCTGGCCCCTGTGATCCTGTCAAAAGATGATTGAATGAATGAATGAATGAATGAAACACACAAATTTTCATTCATTTATTATATACTGTATATTTATGATAATTTTTCACATTGCACAGTATGTTGGCTCATGTGCTTCTAAGAGCATGTATATAATATATATAATATTTTTATTATGCAACTTTTATTATATAATAATATATATTTAATTATTATTTAGATTTTTGTGCAGACTGGATTTAATCTTATACAAATCCTGAAGGGCATACAATACACAAAATCTTTTATTTTTATGACACATACCAAACATTTCCTCCCGTTGCCGTTGGAGACTCGGCAGCTTCCTCCTGTCTGTCACAGACATCTTGACTTTAAATAGAAAGAAAGTTTAAAGGTCAGACATTTCCTCAAAAAAGTTTTTTTTCTTTTACTGACCTTAAAGAGGTAGTGAAAGTAACTGAGTGAGCAGACTTATACACTCACACTTATCCATTCAAATGTTCAAAATGGGTATTTGATAACTGTTAATTAATAACTGTTCTTAAGCACATGCATGTGGTTATACTGTTCTGTACAACACTGTGTGATACAGTAGATTTATAGAGTTCTACAAATTCTAGATTTGTTGTTCCAAAACACCCCAGAATGTTTAGTCTTGGGAAACTCCTGAGGTTTTTATAATGTTCTTTATATAAGTAAGAAATAAAACACTCCATGTGTGGCTGCTAAGAAAAGAATCAATGTAATAAATGTGAGTTAATGTTGACACCTTAAAGCTGATTAGTTTTCTATGTGAGAATATCATGAAGTAGTTGATTCCTTTCATGCAACCAGAATTTTCATTCATTGGAATGAATGGAATGGAATGGAATGGAATGACGTACATTTTATCCATTATAGCTACATTTAATGTTGTGGAATGTCTGTGAAACTTGAAAATGAAACAGGTGCTGAAGACTCTTTCCATAACTCTTAAAAAAAAAAAACTGCAAACATCCTGCAATCCACTGTACGTGGAAATGTCTGAGTCAGTTCAGAGCATCGGTCCGACCTAAACATGTTAAAGTGGTTCCATTGGAAAATGTTTGTAAGACAAGTCTCAGGATTTGAGATTTGTACATGAGACAGATAAGACAGGAAAAACGTAAAACAAAAACAAAAACAACACATTATTGTACACAAACAAATCAGCTGTGTTTACTTCAGATACTGTACATACAGTAGGAGGAGTACTAGACATTTCCAACTTGGAATCACGAGTTGATCGATTGTTTCATTGCAATTTTCCCATTTACAGTTTAAGTTTTTTTTCTTATAGTTCTGAATCCTAAGGATTGCAGCCTTAGACTGAAGTCATCTTCATTTTAATTTTAATCTTCGCTCCTGTTCCCCTATTGTGTAATGATATGTAAATGGTAGAAATGTGGGAAATATGGCAATCTTTAATATAACAGTAAAATAAAAAGATAGAAGCTGGATTATTAGAATTTGAAACGATACAAAAGATGCGTTCCTAAAACAAAACCCTGAGGAACACCTTGATTTACCAAACAAGCAAAACGATGTCTGTTTAAAAATGATGTAGAGTTTGTGTATGAATTCCTGTTAGACCGAGGTAACAAATGAAAGAGTAATGATAAGCAGAATCAGAGATTTATTTATAGACTAACATAAATAAATATGTCAAGTCAAACATGTCCTCAGCACTGGACAAGAGGTGGGATTGTTTCTGATAAACAGTAATATGTGTTTACATGTACTGTATATTAACTGTGTGTGTGTGTGTGTGTGTGTGTGTTTAGCAAAAGAAGGCAGCTCTGCCGCCACCATTGGCATTGTGCTTGGAGTTCTCCTCCTGCTCACAGTAATAGCCACCATTTTTGCTTGTTCCAAAAGGTACGGATTGATTTTCTTACAATGTACTTCACAAAAAGCAAAATCATAGAGATCGACAAATTAACTCTGGAACATTATTTCCTTTCAGACATGCTGCCTCAAAATCCCTCCAGCCAGTGCTTAACGATGAATGCAACCTGTGATTGCTGACAGATCAACAGCAGGACTGTATCTACTGTATTCAGATTATATTTATTCAATTTACTCACAGTGTCAGAAAAGGTAGCTGTATAAATATAAGCTTAGACATCAAGTTATTATGTGTTTCACTAGAATTTAAAGTCTTCAAATTAAGACTTTAAATTATAATTAAATTATAAGTTCATGATGTAATAACAGGGCAGTCTTTGTGAATTACAGTATATATATATTGTTTTTTTTATTCTATTAAAACAATATAGATTTTTTTAAAAATAATAAGCCTCCTAACTTCTATCCAAGTGTAGTATATTTTTGAAAGTCTAATGCATATCTTTGTAAAGATGATAAATAAATGATACCTTTTTAAAACTCAATATATAATCTTATCATTGCAATAATACTCCAGTGAAGTGTATTCAGGATGAATTAATAAAACAGAAAAGCAGAAACGAAGTAACAGCAAAGAATCAGCCACAGCACATCACATGACCCAGTCACATGTCTCCTGGACAACTTACGTATTATTTTTTCCAGTTGTAATAAGTTAGCATTTGCACCCTAATTTAAATTCCAGGATTGGAGAGTTTTGTTTTGTGTAATCTTGCAAAGTTACACTTCCATCCATTCATCTAGGAACCTTTTTAGTCCAAATAGGGACCGTGGAGGCCAATTGTTATTACTATTGTACTTATCCCTTTTTTACGACCGTGGTGGGACTTCCGGTCAACACTCACACACTATGGGCAATTTGGGAACACCAATTAACATACATTGCAAATCAGAGTATGCGGAGGAAACCCACCAAGCACAGGGAGAACTTGCAATCACTGTGGCGGGAAATGAACTGGGATCCTGGAGTTGCAAGGCGACAGTGCTAACCACTAAGTCACCATGCTGCAAGAGTTACACTAAACAACCGAAAATTAATAATTTGTACTTAACCAGCAACTTGTCAATGGCTATATTTTCATGTGTTAAACATTAACACCTTTTTTCTTTATCCATTTCTAGTTACATTTATGGTGAAACAAGTTCTTACTTACAATACATTATAGCAGCTATAAACATTCAATCTCTCCTCAGGTCTATCTACTGTATGTGTCTCTTTCTTGAAGTTAAAAAAATACACCAAAAAAAGCAGTAAAAGTGTAAAGTCCTTTGTCCTGGAAATGTCAGGAGACTTAAGGTTGCTGATCAGACTCTTACCAAGCACAGACACTGGAGGCTCCTTACATCAATGTTAAATAAACATCTCACCTAAGAAAAAAAATGATATGACTTGCTTGTTTTAGGAGGCATGGTGGTTAGCATGGTCGTTTAACACCTCCACCTTTTTTGGCTAACCGGTATTTCCAAATTGCCCAAAGTGTTTGTATGAGTGTGCAGGTATACTGTACTTGTGCCCAGCAATAGGTTGGCACTCCATCCAGGGTGTCCTCTCCGCCGTGCCCTGAGATAACCCCCCCCACCCTACAGGATGAGCAGTATGGAAAAAGGGATGGATGGATATTTACAGTAGTATCCTTTGGTATCCATGTGAATCACTCATTGTACATGAATAAGCGGTTATTATGGAAACAAACATACACTATAACAAACACAAGTTGTGATTTGAAGCTGCACTTCCGTCAGAGCTGCTGTTATGGAATATTAATCAACACACTATCATACACACTGGACTATGATGTTTTAAAGAGCATAGTTTAATTGAGAGAGTAGAAACATCAAGTCGAATCAAGTACAACAAAACATCTGTTTTACATCAAGCTTCATAAGGATGATGATCATGTTAACTGACTTTGAACAGTGACATCAAAATCGGCTAGGATTTCTCACAGTAACAATCTCAGATTAATACTGGAAGATATCTTAGTAGATTTTAATAAATTCTGAACAGATTTAGGTAAGATCCATGATATCAACCATAACATTAGCTTAGACCAGAGATTAGATTTGAAAACTTTTTTGGCAGTACAACAAACATAGTATGACCTCATTTTAATGATGGATGATATTTAATTGATTAGATTTAAGATTTGACCTAGAATGGCTACGTTTGCATCATGGTATGCTAAACCTGAACATTAACCAGCCGCAGTGTACTGCATTTTACAGTGTATATTTCAGGCACGTTCCATTAGCATAGCAGGATCCAGACTATGGTTACATTTTATAGCGATTTATCTCAGGATAATTAAATGTACAAGGTCAGTTTGAACACTGAAACATCAAGACACAGTTTTCAACAGTTAGGCTGTTTAGCCAAGACAGAATAAACAACACTGTGGCTGTCTTTAGGCTCCTTTGCGGCGCCAGCTTGTGGAAGGTTTGTGACCTGCACTTGGTCCCGGCTGAAAAAGAAAATAATAATTAATCCACAACATTTCCTTTTTGTGATTAGCCAGATTGATCATTTTAGGTTTTTTTTTTTAAATTCTTTCCATTACCTGCAAGAGTGTTTATATTAGTCTAGATTTAAAACTCTAACCTTGCTGTACGAGAGTAATGCACAGTGACAAATTTGACTTTCCCGCCCTCGCCGCCTTTCTCATCTGTCCAAGGTTTCTCCACAGCTTCCTTAAAGGGTACAATGGAAGGATGAAGGTTGTCATGAATGTCTTCTGGTTCCTCCTAACACAAACATCAAACCTTTCTCTTACACTTAATCACAGTGCTGGGTAACACCATACTATCTAAAGGTGTTCATAAGGCTACACTACAGCTACTCCACTCTTTTCTGAGGTATACTTAAACCTATATGAATATTTATAAATGCTTATTCCAACATGCATGCGTTAAGTTAAAAGGGGGAGTTTTCTGGCCACGGATACAAAATTTCGCTTGTGGCATGCCAACAGTGAAACATCCTGAGAACATTCATGTGTTGGGTTGCTTCTTAGCCAAAGGAGTGAGCTCACTTACTGTACAATTTTGCCATGGAGCAAATATTTGCCATAAAGAAAAAGTGATAACTAAGCGGCTCGGGAAACAAAACATCAAATCTTTGGGTCCATGGCCAGGAAACTCCTCAGACCTTTAATCCCATTGAGAACTTGTGGTTAATTTTCAAGAGACGGGTTAATTTTCAAGCTGACAAACTTCAAGCATTGATTACACAAGAATGGGCTCCATCAGTCAGGGCGTGGCCCAGAAGTTGATTGACAGCATGCCAGTGAATGGCAGAGGCCTTCAAAAAGAATGACCTGCAAACATTGACTCTTTGCATAAACTTAATTGTCAGTAAAAGCCTTTGACATTTATGAAATGCTTGTTATTATACTTCAGTATACCAAAGTAACATCTGACAAAAAGTTCGAAAAACACTGAAGCAGGAGACTTTGTGAAAATTAATATTTGTGTCCTTCTTTTCTTTGTGTTCATAGGGCTACACCCCAATACGCCACTTTTTCGAATAGCAGACATACACAAATGTTTATTCCAACATGCATGCCAAGTAGTCATGAAACAGCTCAGAGTTAATTTAAAAACTGGTTTTGAGTTGTATACAACAAATAACAAATGTACAGTCGCTATACAGTACATTATGTACCTGACGTTACAAAACATAAAGCTAAAATTATTTAAGTATCCTACTGACACAGACATATAGATTTATATTACTTGTGTAAGACTTATATAACCTTATAAACACCAAACTTAAGCAAAGTGTTACTGACTAGGGGATATTCTTCTTTCTTTCGCAGCTCTTTCACACTTCTTTCAAACACTCACAGCTCAAAGCTACTGTAGTTCCGGAAAGCATGCTACCCACTTTGCTCGCTTGACACAAGGCTAGTTCGGTTCATTTGCTAGCAGAAAGCAGATACTTTGCTAGCTTCTTCACTGGAATAATATAGTATATAATATACTTTAACACTGTGGTTGAGCTCCCAAAACAAGAATCTTAGAAAATAAATAAATACAGGTAAGATGAGGCCAGTTAGCATTAGCTTCATTTTACAGCTAGTCTTGTTTGATAGCTGCTTGTCCCTCATTCACACTTTCTCATTCATCTGAACTGCTGTATAATGTTGCTTTTATTTACTCTTTCCTGTAGGAATACACTACAGTGCAAAAGTCTTAGCAATTAACTGCTTTGCATAAAATATAGTCTCAGGTACAGTGTGTGCAGCTGTATAAGGAAATGAGCTGCTTAGTTTTACTGAACATCCTGCAGAACCAGAAACAGCCCTTCTTCTTTCATGCAGCAAAACCCAGACGCTTTCTTTTCAGTTTTTTTTTTGTCCGAAAATAAATATATTTTTTGTACTAACATCATAATGAAGTCATAAAATAAACATGTGTAGCATGTGTTCCTCACAAGACTCTTGCACAGTACTGTATAAAAAATGAGGATATCCATCATCATCATCATCATCCTCAACAACAACAACAACAACAATAACACCAATGAGCTATAACTCACTGGAATGTCTGCCATCTTCGAGCTCCGGGGCTGATACGTCGGTTGAGGACATTCATAAAAAAGCGTGTCGACTTCCATGGGGGATCCGAGCTAAAAGAAAAATGTTCACGTTAGATTCTAATGCATACAGTACAACCTTTTAACACCATGTAAGAGGTAAAATGATAGTGAAACGACCTGCTTATCTATTTCCAGTGCTTCACTGTCCACTCTGTGCATGTTCTTACTGCAGAGGAAATATTACATTATAGTGTAACCACAACACTTGCAACAACAACAATAATAATAATAATAATAATAATAATAATAATAATAATAATAATAATATATTTGGTTTTACTTTATAATAACTTTATTAAATAGCACTATTCATATATCAAAATACATCTTAAAATACTCTACAAAGCCAAAAAAAAATCAGAAAAAAATATTAAAGATTTAATACAGTGACTAGAAATTTAAAATAAAAAATTTAAAAATAATAATAGTACATGAACCAATAAATAACTAAAGAAATTGATTAATTAATTAATTATTTACATAAAGGCCTTGAGTAAAGCATGAAATAAACCAAAAAAACCCCATTATAATTAAAATTTAAATATCTAATTGTGAACCTGATCATGACAGCGACTGTCAGAGTGATGAGTGCTACAGAAACACCGACTGCAGACGCCAGAGCGATGACCTTCAGCCGACCTGTCAATCAAACACAAACTAAATTTAAGCACAAAGTTTCACTTTCACAGTTTCACACATTCATGCACACATCATCATGGCATTTAATTGACACCTCATTCTTTCAAGTTCTATTTGTGTCATTTAGTTTACTGTAACTAAAAGGGATGTGAACTCGACCCACATGACTGAGAACTGAGAACCTCTGGGTTCTGCTTTGAGCTAAAGAGAAGCAGACGTGACATTACAAACATCTGCCTGGACATAAAGTAGTGAAGGGGAATGAGTAGCTGCATGACATCTCGGTCCCACATCAGATTTAGAGTGTAAAGCTGAACGACAGACAGTATGTGAGGATTCATTTCAGGTTAAGATGATCTTTAAATAAAATAATAACAAAAATCCCCTAAGATGTGAAAGCCGAACAGTGGTGCCTGTGAAGCTCACTAACCTCGCACCCTGACGGTGAGGACCGGAGAGTTGTGCACCCCGAAGCGGTTGCGGGCCTCGCAGTAGTACTGGCCGCTGGCTCCGGTGCTGACCTCAGCGATGGTGTAGCTCTGGCCTGATCGTGTTTCCCAGGAGTCAGCGGCATTGATCCGGTGCCAGGTGTAGTTCTCCACTGCCGGGTTCGCCTGACTGCTGCAGGTTAGGGTCAGGGACCCGCCTGCCTCGATCACGCTGGACGGACGAGCCAAAACCGACGTGTTCTTAGGGGCATCTGAAAGACAAAGGACAAAACTTAAGAGCACATAAAACAAGACGTCAAGAGGAAGGACACGTGAGGGTTGGCAGGAGCGAGAGATTGATTGATTGATTGGGTTTTCAAGGACTAATAAAGGTAGCAGCGTAGTGATTGTTATTTCACTGAGAAACCTGACCTGGCTTTGATGAGAATGACTTTCCTACGTCAAGTCAGAGCTACTGTATGTTATAGAACATTACATCTCTCAATAATTTCTTCGTAGGATCACTTAACACTGGCATAATATCAGTGATGAAAATTAATGTGCAGGTTGTATTTTTTTCCTGAACGTTGAAGGAAAACAGTAACGTTATACTTTCAGGAGCCAAACAAAGCGAGGTTACATATGTTTGTGGATTTTTTTTTTCATTTTGTGTAAGATTTTAGTGAAGACATACTGTAGCACCGTGGGTCCCAAGAATGCAAGAACAGTAGCAAGAAGAAAAGGGAGCCGCTTTCAGTTTGTCTTTTAAAGCAGCCGGTGCCAAGAGGAATCATAAATTAAGGTTAAGTGAGGTTTAACATCTATTTATTTCATATTTCACTTCATTTGCAAATGCAAAAAATATTATTCTATTTTTGGAAATACTAATAATGGTAATATTTTTGGGTGGCTGGAACGGATTATCTGCATTTGCATTATTTCCTATAGGAAAATTGCAATACAAGATTTCACCTCAAGAACTCGCCTCCAGAACGGATTCAGTTTGTATGCCAAGGTACCGCTGTATTGCTGTGCAAAGATTTTGCACGTGTTTATTCGCTTGAGGCATCTTTGTACATTTTTCCAGCCCTGAAATAAGCTCCGCCCCAAATGTGAACAACTGCACAGCTCTACATCTACACAAAAGAATAAACATACACTTACACAGAACAGACAGAGTGACAGGTGGAGACAATCCCATTCCTAAAACATTCCACACGGTGCAGGAATACTGCCCGGCGTGGTGAGAGTGCACGCTGGTGAAGGTGAGGTTCTGCGAGAAACCTTTGGCCCAGGGTTGACCTCCGAAGACCTTGTACCAGGCGTATCTGTTCACTGGTGGGTTAGCATTGCTGATGCAGGTCAGGTTGACTGTGTGGCCCTCCATGATGTCACCTGTGGCGCTGATTAGGACCTTCGTGTTCTTGGGAGGATCTGAGGAGCAGCAACAAGGTGACGCAGTAGAGCATGAAGACATGAAGCATGGTTTTGGAAACTGACTCACTCATCACAAGTTTCCTGGATTATGGTCTAAATTTGTACATTTAAACCTTAACCTCGTGGCCTTGATGTACAAAACTATGCCAGTGTGACATGATGTTCTGCCAAAAATACAAATATTACACAAGAACCAGTGACCTAATTTTACCTTCCTGTGGCAGAGACACTGAATCAGAGGCAAGAGAGACAGAAAAACACAACGCTAACAAGTGTTAAAGTTTAAATGTCTGGGACGTGACCTTTAGTTTCCTCATAAGCGCTGAAAGACAAGAGTAGACGTCTAACACGTACAAGCTAGCACAACTTACAACAGCAGTTATGATCAACAATCTTAGAAATAAGATTTATTTTCTCCAGTTAGTCTTTCTAAAGAGATGGTTCTCAAAGTGGGGTCTGAGAATCAAAAGTCTCTAATAATCATCCATCCATCCATCCTTCTATGGATGTAGTCCAACCTCTGTAGTCCATACAGGAACCGTGGAAGCCAGTGGTGACCATTGTATTTATTGGCATTTTAACGAGCGTGTTTGGACCTCCGGCCAACATTACGGCAATTCGGGAACACTAATTAGCCTAATCTGCAGGTCTTTGGACTTTGGGAGGAAACTGGAGATCCTGGAGGAAACCCACCAAGCACGGGGAGAACGTGCAAACTCCATACACACAAACCCCCAGACACTGGAGGTCCAAGGCAATAGTGCCACCCTCTAATAAACCGCCAAATTTTGTACGTTTTTGAAAGTCTGTAAATAGTTTAAGAGCCCATCCTCTGGGTAAACACTTAAACTCTGAAATTGTTCCATATAAACTCTTTAGAAGCCCTTACCATCCAAAGAACCCTTGAGGAACCAAGCAAGGTCAAAACATTCATCTGTTTTAAGAGCATTTGAGATTTTTAACGTTACTCAACTGAAGGCTACAGTAGGACTAGATCTTACAGGTAACGTTGACCGGAACGGCTCTGGAGCGTTCGGTACCGATGGCGTTGCGGGCCACACAGAAGTACTCCCCGTGGTCTCGGTAGTCCAGACTCCAGAGTTTGAGTTCGGGTTTGAAGCTGTCAGGAACGCTGCTGCTCTCGCCCTCTCTGAACCAGGCGAAGCTCTCGACCGCCGGAGCGCCTTCGCTGCTGCAGGTCAGAGTCACTGAGTCACCTTCTGTCAGGGGACCCTGTGTACTCAGCAGCACCGTAGTGTGACGTGGAGCATCTGAAAGAGCAGAAGAGGACATTGTGGAACATTAAAGGGGTGCTCCATTATTTTTAAAGCCCTCTGTCACCTGCAAGAGGGACTGCAAGCGAATTTCAGCTGGTATTGTGTGCTTTCTGTCCACTGCAGACTGCGCAGGCTTCTAGCGTTAAAAAGAAAGAAAGAAAGAAAGAAAGTTAGGATAGATAGACAATAGACACAGTAGATAGAGAGATAGACAGGTATATTGACAGATCGATAGATAGATAGACAGACGGGGGATCCAGTAGATCCAGAGCTGATCCTGCACAAATAATTCTTACAGCATATAGTTAAATTAAAATAACTAAATAAAATATGTTCATTTTATATATATTTTTTATCAAACTTTAAGCGGGAAGAATTTTTGGTGTAAGTGTAAGATAAGCATAAGTTTTGGCACCCACGTCCCACAGCCAGGCTGATGCTGGACGACTGGACGTTCTGCGGTGGAACGGGTCTGCAGTAGTACGCCCCGGCGTGCTGGCCGCCGAAGTTGTAGATGGGCGACGCTTTGTCCGAGTAGCCCAGGTTCACTCCATTCCTGTAGAGGGCGAAGGTCTTTCCCGCAGCCGCACAGCCTCGAGCTACGCAGCTCAGAAACACCGTCTCGCCTGACGCAAACATGTTGGAGACTCGCGCAGGATGGACCTGAACCTGAAGCTCTGTGAGAGCAAACGCGGCAACGTTAACACACTTGGAGTATATAGAGGATGCTGGATCCTGATTGGTCAGAAGGTGTTGATGAGTTTTCTGTAACAGCACCCCTGACAGTGGTGCAGCTGCACATCAGAGTGTTATATTAAAGTTAATATTAATGCACTTGTATCTTGTAGGTTATTGTTTTTGTAGTAACAGCTCAGGGACGCTCTACATGAATGTATTTTATGGAATGGATGCATGGAAAGATTTGATCAAGTTTATTATTATAAGTTTATAAATCATCATCCTATGATTGATATTACTTTAAGAAATCCATTTAGTGAAAGAAATGACAATTTTACTTTTGACTGTTACAAATCACTGAAACTGGAGACTCCTTAAATCTTCATCATATCATTAGAGCTGCTTTTATATTCAGTCAAATCAAGCAAGATCTTCTGACCAATCAGAATCCTAAATTCGACAGCCTTGTGATGTAATAAGCGTAATTTGTTTTAGCCTGAACGTAACGTAATGTAATGCAACATACCCGTTACTGAAAGATTGATGGAGTCTGGCGAGGTCCATCTCCCCTGCTGCTGGTCCGTCTCGAACCTGAAGAGGTACTGACCGGCGTCGCTCAGCTTTACACCCGTGATCTGCAGGCTGCACCTCTTGGTGCCGCCCACGTACTTGACCCTGTCCCTGTAGGACACGCTGGCCAGGTTGGGGTCCGTGTGGTAGGCGAAATCCCGTTTCCCATCAGCCGTGATGTGGAACCACATGACCCGCGTGGCACTGTAGGGCGATGGATAGTCATAACGGCAGGGCAGTATAATGGTGGTCCCGACCCAGGTGCAGATCTCCGTCCTGGAGAAGCTCACCGTCCATCTGCTGCACCACGATCCTGCGTTAAAGGAACTCTATAATCAATAACTATAAAAATACCCTGCATGCACCTGCATCCAAGGACACCTGGGTAACTTTACACTTAGGTAACCGCATGTTATGTGAAAGCACAGAGTTACCTGGTAGAATGACGAAGATGACCATCAACACTGTCACAAGCGTCCACATCTCAGACCTGAGGAGGAAGAAGAAGACGAAGAACCAGAGACCAGAATAACTGTTAAGATGTTTTTTCGCAGGAACAGTACCTGAGCTAATTGATTCAACTCTCATAAACACACACAGACACACACACACTCACACACTCCGAGGACCATCAGGAAATGATGACTTGATGGAAGCTGGTGATGGATGTATAAATGTACGAGAAGAAAGGAAGTGCGAGTAAGGGAAAGGTGACAAGAGCTTGGCCATCCCTCCATCTCTCCCTCCGTCTCTCTCTCTCTCTCTCTCTCTCTCTCTCAGTGTGTCTTCGGTGAAACTCAACCCTCCCTCGTGTGCTAGAGGGCAGCAGCACCACCGAGCTGCTTCACCTGGACCGATCGATATTTTTTTTACTTTTTTAAACATATGAAACGCACACATCTATTGTGGCAATATGCTGATTTTCACATGACTTTTTTTACATGATTTTTTTTATTGACACATGATTACCTTCATGAATTTGAAAAAAATAAATTATGGTTATTATTATTTTTATTTATTAACAAATGACTTCTGTTTAATTTCTTTGATTCATTTATTTTATTATTTTATTGGG
>JAQMYL010000019.1:929773-940848 GCA_030014365.1 Clarias pachynema
TGGAGTAAGACAACATGCATAAAGAGGATGATGTGGACAAAATACTCATTTGCCTAATAATTCTGCACTCCCTGTATTTCCTTAGTGTTACATTTCTCAGGGAGCGTCGTGCTCTGTGCATTAAACATCCTTTATATATATATATAAAGGATCACAAGCTGAATCGCTGCTCAGGTTCGAGATCAGGAAAGTGGACAGTGTTGTTGAGATTTAGTCAGAACCTCATGTTTGCATACTTGGTTACAAAGTGGCAGTGAGAGTTTATCTGTTTCTTTTTTGTTTGTTTTTTTGTTTTTTCTTTAAAGATAAATTACTGTGTGAAGTTATTGTGCATCAGTACCCCGTAAGTGCTACACGGCATTCAGTTGGAGTTTCATAGTCGTTTATCATCGCTGATAATTCAGTGTTTTTCACAGATTAGCCAAAGCTAATGGGGTTATCAGTCCGTTCGAGGTAGAAAGCCGTAACACGGGCGGCGCTGCGTCGGCGTCGCTCTCGTCGCCGTCTTAGTTGAACTTCTGAAATGCAAAAACACGAGTGCAGCATTTAGCTGATTCACTTCAGCCCACATTAAAGCCACACTCCGATGAGTTAGACCTCACACTCTCACACTGCGGGATTACCCTGGACTAACAGCTCACCTGTAACGGAAGTCTAAAGGCGGCTGTTCGAAGTGTCCGAACAATGAGACACACATGATGGAAATCCTCTCATATGATTGGTGTGTTTTAAAAAAATACACTTTGTTTTTTATTTTTTTTTATTGCTGAAGGGTAGTTTTAACGTCTACCCTTAGACTTCCATTACGCCAAGGGGCATTCAAGTCAAACTGGGACTTTTAATTGTGCAGAATAACAGAGCAATTCTTAGGCCGTGTCCACATGTAGCCGGGTATTTCTAAAAACTGAGATTTTTCTCTGCGGTTTTGGCCTTTCGTCCACATGCAAACGCAGATTTTATCGTTGAAATCTGAGCTTTCTGGAAAACTCTGTCCAAAGTGAAGATTTTTTCAAAACCATCGTTTTCAGTGGTGTTGTGTGCACAGGGGAAACGGAGGTTTTGGCTTGAGAGGTGCCTAAATGTACAACCCAGCTCACTGCTGTCGGACTTACACATCTACCGGACCCTGTAATGACGGTTTTGTCTAGGCTTCTGATTGACCCCCTATTGATTAGGGACGCTCCTAACAGCACTTAACCAGGCCCTTCTGCGTTTTCATGTGGACAAAGATATTTTTAGTACATAGGTCGTGTCAGCGTTATAAAAACAAAATAAAACGAGGTAGAACACACTTTTCAAAAAAATACCTGGCTACGTGTGGACATGGTCTTAGAGTTAAACACTCCCTTTATGTCTCTATACAGTATAATCTCTCCTGCTACACTACTAACAAGGTAGAAAGTTTTCTTTTTTACGCCGGAGCTATGATCAGACTGCCTGCTTCACGTCTGAAACGCCGGCCTCCCAGGAACTCCACAATTATGTGGAAATGGTCAGGACTGTACGGGGGATGTGGCAATAACCTCCTATGTTAACTCGAGTTCCTATAATGTGCAAGTGGTGCTGTGGGCAAGAAACAGAACGCTTTTGGTGATCGAAACATCACCAATTAATTAATTTATAACCAATTTATCATTAAAGTAAAGGGCAATTAAAGGAGTTCCCGGGAGGCCAGTGTTTCAGACGTGAAGCAGGCAGGCAGTCGGATCGTGGCTCCGGCGTACTGAGAAAACTTTCTACCTTGATAGTGTCCAAGTGCTAGTGAAACACTGGGATAAGTGCATTAGTGTAGCAGGAGATTATATAGAGACATAAAGGGAGGTTTTAATCTCATACATGTTATTCTGCAGAATCAAAAGTCCCGCTTTGACTTGAAGGCCCCCCGCGCTTAAATCGGGAAGCGTTCTCGTCCGTGGTAATCCCACAGTAACGACAATAAAGTTGTAAACGGAGATTAATATTAAGTTTAAGAGTTTCTCTCGTGTGTTTCAACACTCCATGGACGTTTATTAGAAACGTTACTCCGCTTGTTTGTCTTTACTGAACTGAAACGTGTTGTGTTAAAAGAGTGTTCGGACCAGTCTCCGCCCCTTGGCCTTGATTCGTGGAAAAGTTGCGCTGGTCTCATTGTTCAGCGACGGCGATCCCACCGGCGTGTTTCCTCCTCGTCTCCTCAACAGGAAGTCCGTGCTGGCTGAGCTCATGGCGTAGAAGACGTTTCCTGTGGCGGGAATTGTCAGCTCTGTCCGTCGCGGAAAAAACAAAGAGGATTCCGTGTTAACAAGCAGATTAGACATAAAGCGTGTCTGCGTCTCGGTTTCTTTATAATGACAGGAAACAGCGTGCGTGAGGTGTGTCAAAAGTTTACACTCCCTTTTTTTGCATCTGATGAATATTCTCCAATCATAACTCGTACTGCATGTTTACGCTTTACCTTACCTTAAACTCTCAGTTATAACCTCTCTGTAAAATAGACCCAACGTTTATACACTCACTGGCCACATCATTAGGTACACCTTACTAGTACTGGGTTCTACCTCCCTTTCCGAAGTGTATCTGCTGTTCCAGTACGTCCCAAAGTCAGGTTCAAGAAACCATTTTAAAATGATTTTAGTTTTGTGACATGGCGCGTTTAAACCATGCTTAACTTAACGTCCTAAGAAAATGGCGCCAAGAAAATCTCTCCCAGACCGTTACACCACAATGGAGCCATGCTTTCATGCTGTTTACGCCAAATTCATTCAACATTTTTTCCAATCTTTTGTTGTCTAAATTTGGTGAACCCATGTGACCTGTATCCCCAGTTTCCTGTTTCCTTAGCTGACAGGAGCGACGCCCGGAGTGGTCTTCTGCTTCTGCAGCCCATCTGCATCAAGGTTCGACGTGCTCAGAGATGCTCTTCAGCACATCTCAGTTGTAGCGAGATGCTACTACTGTAGCTATTGTAGTGAGAACAGCCCTCACTGGATGTTTTCTCTTTTATCACACCATTCTCTATAAGCCGTAGAGATGGTTGTGTGTGTAAATCCCAGTAGATCAGCGGTTTCAGAAGTACTCCCACAACATCCACTTAAATCACCTTTCTTTCCCGTTCTGATGCTCGGTTTGAACTTCAGGAGAACGTCTTTGATCCTGTCTACATACTGAGTTGCTGCCGTGTGATTGGCTGATTAGATATTTGCGTTACTGTGCAGTTGAACAGTTGTACCTAATAAATTGGCCAGTGAGTGTATTATTGTTTTTTATGAATACATTATTATTCTTTTTTTCTTCTTTATATTATATTTTTGGTCATTGTCCCAGATTTTGAAAATTGGAAACAGTCAGTTATTTAGCGGTACATTTTCATTGCCTCCACTAGGGGGTGTAAGATTCAGGCTTCCAGAAGACATGTGATTTCATTTCATAAGGGCAACGACCTATGACTGACTGAGTTCAGAATCTGGTGTACTGTAGGTCTACTGATCATTTATACCTGATGATGTAGAGCGGGACTTTTTCATCAGTTCATCCTGTGACAAATTAATTAAATCATTGGAATTGAATGATTTATGCATTTTATGAGATAAAAAATGTGAACAAATTTTTTATATGCTTATTGATTTCCTATCTTTATATTTTAAATCGATTCAGTGATCCAAATCATCTGATTATTTCCCCCTTTAGTTTTCATACAAAAACTATAGGGAGTACAAACGTTTTACCCTTGACTCTCAGATTTTCCATTATACAATCTGATAAGGCCTATTATGAATAAAAAGTGCTTGCTGATTTTTTTTTTTTCTTGGATACACCATGTTAAGGATGTACAGGGTGAGGAACAGGTGAGTGAGTGAGTGAGTTACCTTTTCCTTCAGGAAGCAGCTGGATGAGTTCATATTTGGAGGCCTCTCTGGGATCCTGGTTGTGTTTCTCTAACGCCGAGCTGATCACAGTAGGACTTTTGTCGTTGCTACTAACCTGAGGAGACAAAAATTTTACTAATTTTAAAAACAAAAATTAAAATACAGTAAAAATAATAAAAACAATAAAGTGGCAGATCACAATTATTTGCTATACGCTAGTGTCTGTAATAGAGAGATATTATTATAAATGTAGTTGATCACCCAAGTCGTGTTGTTTGATGTCTGATATTTGATGCAATGACGGATACTTAAGCACTTTTGTAAAGTCCCCAAGGATAAGAGAGTCTGTCAAATGCCTCAATGTAAATGTAAATGTTTGGAGCTATAAGAGCAATGCAGATCAAATGAACAGAAATCTCTTCCTCTTAATCAAATAAGCATTTGCATTATGCTAAACTGGTGGGTATAAGTATCTCTTATTTGGTAGTTATATTAGCCTTGTTAGCACCAGTGCAAACATAGCAGTAGATTTGCATAACTGTAAGCTGACTCCAGGTTTATTTTAATCTACTGTCAGGGAAAAAATGAGAATACCAGTGGTCCTCATGCAGAGCCTTGTGGTACACCTTAAAAATATGGATGTGTTTTAGAGACATGTTTATTCATTTGAACATTTACAACTTACAATTGTCACCAATGTCCTGTTTAATTTGAGCAGGGTTGCCAGATATACAGTAAAAAATCCTACCTATAAAGCAATATTAAAGGATAAGCTTTCCTTGATATTTCAGCATTAAAGCACTAAGTTACACATGGTGTAAGTCCATTGACTATAAATGTGTCTAAAATGTTAGCTACATTAGCCTTGTATGTTAGCAAAAAAAAAAGGCTGACGCCATGACATGTCTTTGCGGATTGGCTACAACAGTGTTTTCTGAAGGATTCAGTGCTGTGGTGGTTATGATACGGTACCAGAATGCTACGATACAAATTCCCGTCGTGTAAATCCATCCGTATCTTGACAATCCTCATATCTGGCCCCGCCCCTTGTGTTTGATTGGGCGGAGCATTGCCGCACGAGACGGAGCGCCGATGGGTTCTTGACATGGTATTGGGCGTGGTCACTGCAGTGGGAGTGGGTTCACTGGGTTGTGGAGGGGACGATTCGACATCCAGACAGGAAACGGAAGGGGATTTCATGTGCTAAAAAAATAAATAAATAAAATAATGGTGGTGGAAATAAGAGGGATAATGAATAATCATACTTACTGACATCATAAACAAGAATTTAAGGAGATCCATGGAGATGCGAGGAAAGAGGAGATAAAAAAGACAGGGAAGAACATAAAGAGTTAAAGAATTCTGCTCTGCTGGATCGGATCTAAAGTCTTCCTTTATCAAGCAGGGGAAAAAAAGTGCTGAGTTGGAGATGGAATGATATGAGAGTAAATAACTCAATGGAGTGACAGAATTCAATCACCGTGCACGCTCTGGTCTTTACCTTGGCAAGCCTGGAGAGCAGATGATTGACAGGCGAGGGGAAATCAAATATTCCATCAGCATCCATGCCTGAGCTTGTCACAGCAGAGAGATCACTGATGGAGAGAGAGAGAGAGAACGAGAGAAAGACAGAGAGAACAGAACAATCTAATTTGTTACAAACTGCTCTCGGGGAAGCGTTGCGTCAGCGTGTGGAGTCTTTGTGATTTATCCTGAACAAACAGAAGAAAAAAAACGTGTGGACTCCCTTGACAAAGTGCTCTAATAGCAGAAAGGCTTTAGAGACCACACACACACTCACACACACACACACACACACACACACACACACACACACACACACACACACTCACACACACACACATAAACACACATTTCTGCATAAACTGCACTGTAGGAATAGTAACCTTTTGTCCTAAAATGTTTTATGTGTTTTAACTTGTTCTGGATTTATCATTCTATACTACAGTATTTATACTTATATACAACAGAGTGTTCAAGTCAAACCGGGACTTATGATGACATTTCAGATCAACGTAAAAGCGAATGACGTTTACAGAAGACTTCAAGCACAGTACGGCATTATTTGAAAATAAATATTTGAACTGTGCAAATGCTTTAAAGAAGGTTTGGAGCTCACTGCAGTCGTTCCTGTGAACATTCAGAGAGTGGCACCAACTCCACTTGAACATTACAGGAACTCGGTTGGTAGTTATTGACCCGTCCTCCGTACCGTCCTGACCACGCTCCAAGACATTTCCACATGTTTGGGCCATTAAAGGAGTTCATGGGAGGCCGGCGTTTCAGACATGAATCAGGCAGGCAGTCTGATCGTAGCTCCGGAGTACTGAGAAAACTTTCTACCTTGATGGTGTCCAATCACTACTGAAACTCTGGGATAAGTGCATTAGTGTAGCAGGGGATTATATAGAGAAATAAAGTTTTTATTTTTTACTGTCATAACTGTGTTTTGTTATTCTGTACAAACCAAAAGTCACGGTTTGACTTGAACGTCCATTACATTGAAATACATTAATGTATTTGCATTTTTTAAAATTAAAACAGGGATAAACCTGTATTCGTTTTGTTTTGTGATCGAATGCAGCTTTTGTAACAATAACAACTTAAGAATTGTCACAAATGGCCTGTTTCAATTTGAGTACGGTTGCCAGATATACATTACATAATAAAAAAAACTCCTACGTACAGTATAAAGCAATCTGAAAGGATCAGTTTTCCTTGGACGTTTCTCTTTTACTATAAGAATTATGACACTGTTCACATTATGACACAATTACAAAACAAGTGTTTTATCAGCAGGAAAACGACACACCTGGCAACACTGCCCATGTACACATACAGTACTACTAAGCAACACATGCTGCATGATGCTGATTTAAATGTGCTTTTGGGGTGGAAATATAATATCTCTTATGTGCAGTCCGTCATTTCCAGTAGTTTTGTAGTTTAAATATAATATATCATGAGTCACGCCTGAGGTTCTCCACCCTTTCTTCTGTTATTCTTCCTCAAATGCTCTTACAGGACAGAGAGAGAAGTGCACTCCTGAGTGTTGCTGAAAGGAGTCGCACATTTAATATAATTCTGTTCAAGCACAGAATGCGGTCTAATTATGCATAAAAACAGGCTCACAGCCTAGTACATCTAAGTGTGTGTGTGTGTGTGTGTGTGTGTGTGTGTGTGTGTGTGTGTGTGTGGGATGCTTACTCGGGACACTGTGTGATGATTACGGTGGGATGGGTAGCACGTCCTGGACTCGGATCCAATTGAGGCTCGATCTGATTGGACAGTCTGTAGCTGCAACAAAAGATCACACATGACGTCGTTAAAGATCACACATGACGTCGTTAAAGATCACACATGACGTCGTTAAACGTAACCACCAGATACTGCGTAACCACACAACACACACAACACACACAACGGTACAGTGACTAATCCTGGGGCAGAACTAACCCAACCCATGTTAGTTCTTATATAAAGTAAGTTGAGTTTCTCAGAGGATCTGAAGACTAGTCAGAGGCCCAACCCTCGAGGGGCAGAGGGTGCCAATACTTTAATCTTTGTCAACGTAGATGAAAAATTAGCAACTTCTTTTCTGTGCCTTTGAGTATCCGTTCTGAAATCTGGTGCATGAAGAAAAAGGAATAAATCTATAATGGCGTTCTGGAATCCTGGTAAAGCCCGCCCTCTGCGTTATGATTGGTTATACAAATCCAGTCTCATCTATGATTGGTTAGACGCTTTACTGCAGGTAGAATCTGAGCCAATCATTGCTCCTCTCTTAGTCCAAGACCTAGTTAGTGGATAAACGTCTCCATGCAAAATTTAGTTCCTGGGACCTCGTCACATCACCTGAAGTTACACCCATGTGACACAAACATGTACAGTACAGTATACTGCTCAAAACAATTCAGGGGACATTTAGTCCCAGTTTGACTTGAACATAGATCTATATAAATAAAAGAAAGGTTTTGTCTTTGTTTGGTCAGAACTCGCTATTTTAATGATATCTTTATGTTTCAGACATTTGATGACCCGAAACCCATCTCAGAAAAACTTCTGTCTGTCTGTCTGTATATCTGTATGTCTGTCCGGCCAGAGTTTGTCACAGCATCACGCAAAACTGGCTTTACAGAACTTAATGAAACTTTGCCAGGACTTCGGTATTCGGCTGAAGGTAAACCTGCACCACGAATGAAACGTGGCGTTATGAGCAGTTTTGTGCCAGATACGTGATGTATTTCTGTTCTTATTGGGCTTTTATTCTGGTTATATTAGGAATATTAGGGGTCCATGTACAGTAAAAGCCGCTAGTGATGAGACAGAAGCTCAACGTGCTGTAATGTTCAGTAGACGCCATGCTCTACCCAGAGACAAGTGCGTGACCAATCAATGATCGGCACTCCTTTTAGCTCCGCCCAAACGTTCCTGTTACCCAATGGTAAAAGAAATGACATGCTAATGTGCAGTCAGTACTAATTCACAGTGTTGATTGAGAGAAGGCGTTAGCGCTCACCTTTCCTCCTCGGTCAGCGTGGGGACACTGTGGTACCAGTGCAAGAACAACTCGTCCGATCGGAAGCTGCTGTTCCTGCAGGACGACTGGAGGAGCCGGATTTTGGCGAGAACCTCGAATTCCTTCACAGATGAGAGAAACACTATTTCTGCACAAGATATTCAATTTATAAAGAAGCGTTAAATGAAGAAATAATAAAAAAAGACAACTCACTCGTCGCCGCTTGTCGAAGTTGATATAGCCGTTCTGAAAGATGGAAATATATAAAAATATTAGTATTTGTGTTTATCATATATGTATATTGATGGATTGATGTTTAAAGTAGCGTCCGGTAGTGTCTCACCTCTAGTCTGTCTTTGACTGCGGCGTCCAGCATGGTGAGGTCGGTCAGGAAGATGCCCATGTACGGCACGGTGCCCTGAGTACTGGACTGAAGAATAACCACAGATCATATTTTTGTTTAACTCGTTTCTCTTTGCTTTAAATGCGAGAGATTCAACCTTACTGGGATTATCACTCACCATGTGTCTTCTGTTGTTGGTTCTAGTGTCTACGTTGGCGGATTTGGGGGTGCCTTCCTGTGCAACACAAAGGTGTATTAAACAAGGGGACGTGTCTCATACGTGTGTGTGTGAGTTATTTCTGGATTCTGATTGGTCAGAAAGCATGGAGTCATTTTGTGTCAACAGGAAACTGGAGTGTCGTTGTCGCCTTAATGGATCGATACAGAAACTGCCCACCGTATGCGGAAACAGTCTGCACCGTCAGCTCATACTGTAAATACTAAAGCCACAGGGGGTTTTAAATCCGCTGATTATTGGCGCTTACACACGTCAGCATCTAAACGCCTTTATTGTTTCTACTATTAGCTCTCTGATCAGCAAAAAGACAACGTTTCATCTGCCTGTTATTCATCCACTCACTCACACAAACACACACACACACTCACACATACACACACGCGCGTGTGACATATGCGTGTCCGTCCCTGGGTTTACGCAGATCTGTGTAATGTGTGAATGCCAGCCTTTGTGCCCGTGTACATGACTCACTTCTTTGAGCAGCTCTCGGCTCTGCGAGTAATTGTCTTTCTCCGAGAAGATGGAAGCCAGTTCCTCATAGCGCTTCATCGCCTCCCTTTCAGACACACACACACACACACACACACACACACACACACACACACAGCTTTTAGTCCACCTAATTTCAAACCACTTCACATTAAACTTTCGGCATGTAGGAATAAATAAAAAAATAAATAAATATGCAACCCAAGTCATTTTGTGTTACTGTTACATATTGGAAGCACACATTGGAAACTCTCTTACTATTCAGTTATTCATGTTAAAGCACATTATTTAGAAGCTCTCCATGAATTATTCAACAGCTACAGTAAAGTTAATAACAGTCCGGAGAATAAGGATTGTTCGGGAAAATCGCACTCATAGGTTAAGCATGAATTTTAAACTAAAAGAGGGCCGGCTTTTCATGTTCTAACGATATTGCTACATTAAAAATCTGCTTTGAAACATAAATTCCTTTTCATCTTGTCAGTTCAATGGACTTTTATCACTTCCTTTAATAACTTTTTAATTATAGATCACTCAGTGATAAAATCCTAAAAGAAAAAAAAAACCTTATCTGGAGCTACTGAGAAATTTCACTCCTTAGTCACAACTTTTGTGCTGTAATCCATAACCCTAACCCTAACTACTTTTTAACTTATGAAATAATATCTATTTCTCTATAATCCCTTTGATCCTATTAGGTACTGTAATTGCTAATTAATTAATTTGTAGTAAATAAACAAAAAGAAATCTGCAAGATTATTTGACTTAATTAATTAATTCACGCACTACAGTATATTATCATTTCTTAAAGTAAAATATAAATCTGTACAATTACTAAGTATTTTTATTTTAAAAACCTTTTTTTTTTAATGATTATTCTTTATAAAAATATATATTATTTGACATTTTCTAATAATTTACTTCATTTAAATGTTGGATTTTCTCATATTTACAGTGTCAATGTATTTCTTTTTTTTTCTACCAAGGGTGCCAATAATTCTAAAGCTGCCTTTATTGTGCTAATAAATGCTATTTGAATTTCAATACTTTTCCAAAAACGTTTTTTCCACCGCTGGTGTAGAGCCACTAACAGCTCCTGAGATACTGTAGTTGTAGTAGGAGATTTTGTCTCGCGTGTGATCAGAGACGAGACACTCACCGGTCCGTCTCCTGCCACGTCTTCCTCAGCCTGTGGATGGGGTTACTCTGCAGCGCTGACACGATGGCATACAGTGACGAGAAGTTCTTCTTGATTCTGCAAACCTGCACAGAAGACGCCAAACAAACTGGTATGGACGTGAGGAGATCACGTGAGAGTCCTCACGGTTTTTGTAGGCAGATCACAGAGCTAACGCTAAGTGAAACAAGTCTAGAACAGCGGCTTTTATTTGAATGAACAAATCAAAGCATCTCATTTTTCACTTGTGCCGCTTCGACAAGAGTCCACAACCGACCAAAGAAACCCTAGAACTTCCTCAACTTGGAACGCCTGCTCACTTCAACTCAGAGTTCAGCTCATGTGAGGTCACGGCAACATGGCTGCTCTACGGTGGCCCTGAAGTGCAAAACAAATTAACAAAACTGAAAACAAAAAAACAAAACTGAAAACAAAATAACAAA
>JAQMYL010000019.1:942300-956174 GCA_030014365.1 Clarias pachynema
GTTTAACTGATAGTAATAATCGGTCAAAATTCATTCTTTCGGTTAACGGTTAAACGGTCAATATGAGCATCCCTAATTCACATTCATCTGAGTTTGTTCAACTAACATTATTTATCTAGCCATAATTTATTATATAAAAAACAAAGTAACCCTGTAATATCTTAATATTTGCTGAAATAATGAGATCAGCATTTAGTACACATTATGAAGTAGTTATTATGAAATAGTTATGAAAGTAAATTCACATGGACTTTCCATTTCATAAATTTAATTACAGTAGTTAAATGATGATTAATATAATTACAATAAGTACTACTACAGTGACTGCAGCTACTATTACTACTGGTGTAACCTTCTACATTTATTACTACTAGTACTATTACTACTACCGTCACTACTACAGTTATAACTACTATACTACTATTACTACTAGTACTATTACTACAACTGTTACTACTACTAGTACTATTACTATTAATACAACTACTGTGGTTACAACTACTATTACCACTACTATTACTACAGTTACTACTATGGGTAATAAATACTACTACAATTATTACTACTAACCCTACTAACTTCTCCTGTCATTACTACAGTGACTATTATTACTACTTTAACTACTACTACTACTGCACCTAATACTGTTACTTTTATTAACATCACTACTAATACTACTATTATTACTAATAATAAATCTACTGTTACTACTACTATTAATACCGTTACTACGGTTACTATTACAGCTATGACTATCACTACTACTGAAATTACAACTTTTACTACTATTACCATTACCCTGCACCTAATACTGTTACTTCTATTACTATTACTGTAACTCCTACTTCTATTACTATTACTATTTTCACCACTACTACTATCACTACTCTTGTATAATCATTCCTTCTACTACTGTTATACAACTGTTACTTTTATCACTACTACTATTACCATTACTATGACTGTAACTAATGTTCCTACTAATACTACACTGCTGCTGCTACAACCACTGCTAATAATTATAATAATAATAATAATAATGGTAATAATAATAAAGGAATAATAAATAAATAATAAAGGAATAAAAAAAGAAGGAAAGAAAGAAAGTGCACGGTATTCATCAGCGTTTAAATGGAAAGACTCACAGTCTCGATCTTGGTCAGCTGCTCGGCGATGACGCTCGAGGGAAAAGCCAGGATGTTGGTTGCTTCGAACCTCGAAGGGTCCGGAGATGATGGTTGGAGAAAAGCATTTGCCGAATCTAAAACACAGCAGGTACAGTATGTTTATCCGCGCTGATTAGAAAAGCATGTTTAAATATAATATTTAATACTTTAAAGTAATTCAATTGACATAAAGGTGAAAATGCATTGGCACAGCATATTCAAATTTAAAAGTCTGAAAAACCTAACAACTGTGATGGTGTCCATCAAACCAGTTTAACATGGTACAGCTTATTTCCACCCTCCTTAAATATATAAAATAAACCCTAGGTGTAATGAATGATGGTTTGAGCTGTAGGTCGGTTTGCAATTTATCATAATATGATATTTCCACATGTGTTTGTGATTAGAATTGTATTTAATGTAAAATAATAAGTCCTAAATTATCTCCTGGCAAAGGTTTAGGAGGAAATCTCCTGCCACTATAGTGCATTACTCATCCCGGATCACTCGCTGCAGTTTTAATGCTGATTTAGAGGGCGCCACTTATCCGGGATTCAACAGTATGGTTATTTTATTTGAAGATTCTAGAGTAAAAAATATGGATTTATGTTTAATGTGTGTAAGAAAAAGAGATGTCCATTAACCTGCAGAAGGGTCAGGAATCAGGGATTTTTCGCTGAGCTCCTCTGCAATCTTCAGCAGCCGACTTTTGACCTCTGACCCTGTCTGGTTTGGCATGATGGGTGCGAGACGGAGCAGGCGTGAGGGTTCACCCAGCGAGCGGAAGTCCTCCGGGTATTCGTTTAACCACGTGCTGAACACGGTGCACACTGCCCTGAACACAGAAAAACCATGAAATCTCTCTCTTTCTCTCCATATACATGTGCACACATGCGCACACACATACAACGATGCACGTTAAAACAAAAGCGCTCACTTGTTGAAGGTCTGGCGGGTGGGACTGCCGCTGTCTCCTGGTGGATCTCCCAATCTAAAAAACAGAAAATGCAAAATAAACATCCATGCAAACGTGTCCCAAATCAGTATATGTTAATCTTTGCCAGAATCTGCAAAAATCTTTACCTGTCTGTCAAGATGTCCAGCACCCTTTCGGTGGTGGTGAAGGAGCGGTAGGTGGAGAGGAAGATGGAGATAAAGGACGTGTCCTCCATGGAGAAGGAGTGGAGGAGGTGAAGGACCAGCTTCTCTTCCGTCCCGGCCTTGACACACTGCGAGCGGTGACATGACGACTGGAACAGAAGAGTGTGTGTGAATGCATGGTGTAAGGTTTAGGATCGGATGTTGCAGCTTGATTCTGAAATATTTATTTTAAATAAAAAGTCCAGAATGTGAAAGTGAAACCCTTCCTGAAATTCGAGCTGAAACTTTCATTTTGCACAAATGAAGTTTGTTTATTTTGGCTCAGGGAGCGTTAGCACGGTGGCTTAGTGGTTAGCACTATCGCCTGGCACCTTCAGGGTCTGGGTTCGATTTCCACCTTGGGGACTGTGCGCAAGTTCTCGCCCTGCTTGGTAGTTTTCCTCCGGTTTCCTCCAGCTTGCAGTCCAAAGACATGCAGATTAGGTTAATTGGCGTTCCCAAATTGCCCGTAGTGTGTGAATGAGCATGTGTAGTTTGTGTATATGTGTGTGTGTGCCCTGTGATAGATTGCCACCCCATCCAAGGTGTACTGTACCCCTTCTCATTGCCCTAAGTCTCCTGGGATAGGCTCCAGGCCCTCCATGACCCTGTATAGAGGATGAAGCGGTGTAGACGATGAGAGAGTGAATGGACGAGGAGCACAAACGTGACTTTAACAGCGAAAATACATAATTCATGTTCTCAATTTCTGGAAAACGATGGCTCAGGAATTATGAGGTTTGCATACTCAAGAAATCCGAACGAAGAGCTTAATTGTTAGTTAAAGATTATTGATGTTACTGCATCAGTTGGTTTAGTTTGTGGTTCAGATGGGTTTGTGGTCTGTAACAGCAAGCGCAGGATGACAGATGGTCAGTTTTAGGGTTGCGTTTGGGTTTACAGTACCTGTGCATTGGGGTCACTGTGGTTTGGCTTCACAATCACCGAGTAAATGATACCGTCCTCCTCCTTCTCAGTAACAGTGGACTGATAAAGAGACAGAGACAGGCGAATTAATGAACAACAATGATAAGAATCACTTCAGGAAATACGAGCTCACGAACTTGAGACAGCGTTTATAATTAAAATCCTAATTGAACCAGTAACTTTATCCCTGTGGAAGTACTGTAATCTGTGTAGGATAACAAACTGTTAAATATTATTTCCAGGACACATTAAAAATGACCTGAGAATCCTCAGACCAGGATTTATAAATATGTATGAATATGAATGTGTAGAAGCTACCAGCCAGGTCCTCTTCCCTTCTTAAATGTTGTGACTAAAGCTAAAACAAACTTAGCTAGTCAACTTACGTAGTTAGCTAGCGCTCAGTGATTACAGATTTTACTGTCAAAGTCTCAATGTACTTTATTACTCTAAGATATTTCACTTACACGCAAACCTGTCAGAAAAAATAGTTCATTGCTATCAAAATCATGAATTTTTTGTTTCTAATTAGCATTAGCTCCCTATTAGCGCCCTAGCATAAACAATCAAAGAGGTCACACTTAAACAAAATCTGTCTAGAAAAATGATGCGATTTTGACAAAACACAACCAACATATAGAATCAAAGTCAGTGCACTAATGGAAATAATATATATATTTTTTAAAATCAAGTTTTTTAGGCTACATGAGAGAAAATGGCTGCTGGAACATTCCGATATCATCAGATCAGACGTTTGATGATGCTCCGTGCTTTATGTTTTGATATACGTTTGTCAATGTTAGTCCTCACGGTTAATAAAGAAAAATATTTAGCTTCTATTAAAAAAAAAAAGAACAAAAAAAAGGGTTAAACAGTCATTAGTGTACAGAAGGTTCTTGTGAGGAGAGAAACATGGGCTCACCAGGTTGAGTGGACAGTACCAAGTGGTTTTCATGGGGGACGCCTCGACCTGAGGAACACGACAGAAACTGATTAAAATCTTTCGTGTTATATTCACACAGCATTAATCCATATACAGCGGGACCTCGGCATACGAACGGAATCTTTTCCGGAGGCGAGCTCTTGAGGTGAAATGTCATAATGCAGATAATCCGTTCCAGCCACTCAAATATATTACCAATATTACCAATTTCCAACTCTATAATCATATTTTTGCATATACAAAATAACCAAAACATTTTGAAAAGACATGTAAATGGAGTAAAATAGGAAATTAATAGACATTAAACTTCACTTAACCTTAATTTATGATTCCTCTTGGCACTCCTTTGTCTTCTTGCTATCGTTCTTGCTCACAAACAAATATGTAAATTCACTTTTCTTGACTTTCTAATGATATAAACAAGTTTTGAACGGCTCCCGGACGTATGCACAACAGTGCTTCGTATGTAGAGGAAAATTTCTTGCAAAACTTCAGCATTCAGGTGGGTGTTCGTATGGCGAGGTACCACTGTATTCATATAAAGCTCAGGGGTGCAGCTGCACATCACAGGTTTATATTAGTCCTGTTTATCATTAATGGAAGGAGTCTCCAGTGTCAGCAGTAAAGCTGTACATCTTTAAACTTTGCATCTTTTCAGAAGGTTTTTTTTTTTTAACCTAATAATTTCAAGAAAAGAGATGTTGGGAAAGAAATGACTATTTATAGCTGTTATAATAAGAAGAAGTACCAACCAGATTGCTGTTTACAATAATGGATAAAAGTTATACAGAAGTTGTCATTCTTTAAACAAATTCCTCTTCATCACCTCGCCCCATTAATGATGAGACGATTCGTTCTACTGTACAACATGTCTACAGTTCTACTGTATGTCACAGTGATCCTATTCATTTAATTTGTTAATAATTCAGCAAATCAACACCAAAGTGTGAAATTCCTCTTCAGGCATTTGAAAATCATTTTTGCCGCACAACAGCTGGTCATTATTCACAAACTTTAACCCACAGCACAAATCTTCACAAAGCTCTGAATGTGCCCTAAAGCACAGCACGGTCACAGAGCCTCACAGAGCCACAAAGCGCCGCTTTCATTCACACAATTCCTGCTTTCACCCTCAGGCCAGAACGAACAATGGAAAACTGTAAAGCGTTTAACATGAAGGCTCCAAGCAAGTGTGTCATGTTTTGAAGGAAAACGTGTTGCACGAACCGTTTTCGTGTTCCACCTGCAGAAAAGAAAAAAAGAAAAAAAGGAGTAAAAAGAAGCAGGACTGTAGAAACGTGGTCATGTATTATTCGATGGTTATATCGAGTGGCTCCGGGCACCGGACAGGATTTTCCACCATGAAGAATTCATGAGACGCAAACATCATGACATCACGCACAGACACAATCACAAGCGCTGATAAGGTTATTAGACAGATTTTCAGTACAGTGTCTGTAATATACAGTACCATGACAAATTAATTATATAAAGTGAACAAACTGTATTTCTAAAAAAAAACAAATATTTTGAAATATTTAGGACATTTGCTGTTTGGTTGTCCCTTTGAGGGAAACTACAGTGTGTCGCGTCTATACATAGAACATTACGAAAATATTTTTGCTGTCAGAACATTCAAGATTATCCAGGAAGATAATTTTTTAACCCTTTATTATCAAATAAACCTTAATATAACCCCTGAAGAACGTTAAAAAATTTTTTTGTAGCAGTAGTATCCAAGTTCCAAGTAGAATCATTTTTATTTTTGGGAGCTGAGAACGTTAAATTCTCCAACCAACCTTTCACAAAACTTTTTCTTTAAAAAACTGTACCAACTATTAAGACAGTGCAGCTGAATATTAAAGAATGTCAAGCAGAACCTGGTTTTGTTTTTGCATGAGTTCCCTAAAAAACACCCGAGGAACTTTTTTTTTTTCATCTTTTATTGCGAGAACATGCAAACTCCATGCGCACAGACCCGAGGTGGGAATCGAACCTGGAGCAGGGAGGTGCAGGGCGACAGTGCTAAGCACTACTCCACCGTGCAGAGAGTACTATATGTGTATTATACAGTATAGTACAAACTATAAATTATTGCATTTTTTTCCTTTTAAGTAACTACAGCCTGTGAGACAGCTGTACAAAAGAAGTACGAATGTAATGCTTTTAAATTGGGAGTGTGCTATAAAGAGCAGTAAACAAAAAAAACAAACCAAACAAAAAGAATCTAATTATTTAGCGCTACAACGTGCTGCGGTAAAACTGGATCGCTTCTTTCCAAGTTGTTCTGCTTCATCTGGGAGAAACTTCATGGTTCATTTAAACACTTTGGGTGTCACTTTGCATCTGTTTTAGAGGTAAATGCCCCAGTAGCGCTTTCATGACTCTTAAATTTCTTTTTTTTAACCGCTCGTCTAATACTTGAACTACATACAAACTCTATATCAGTTTATTTTAAAGGGAGAGAAAAAAAGAACCTGACATTACATGTTATGAACTGACGGTCTGTTTGTAATCAAATCAATAAACGTGGCATAATGTATTTATCACCATGTAAATCAGGCCAATGTCCAAAGTGCATCATAGAATGAGAATCTCTATTGGCTGGTATGCACACTGAAAACACTGAATCATGTATAAGCATATTTAATGTCAGCGCAGAGTTTCCACTCAAGGAAAGTTGAACGAAAATAAGTGACAGGAAATAACGGTTAAAAAACATATGGTATGTTTAGGTTAAACAAATGAAGTAGAACTAAGTGCATTAAATCCTTCATTTATTTTTTTGTAAAATAGACAAATCAATACGTAGAAGCTAAACAAAACAAGAATCATTTCCTTAACTGCTTTAGTATATTACAGCCCAACGTGGTGAAATCTTATTTAATCAAAATCGTCTAAAACCACATGCTCTTCACACGTTCTTCAAAGAAAGAGCTTCCAACCAACCTGCGCATGAATGAACCGAGAAGAAACCAAACAGATCCCACACCTTAAAAATGCACAAGCTTCTTGACACGCACCATAAAATGTTGCCCACGGCTGCAGTTTAGCTCTTACGGCCACGAAAAACGGGAAGGCTGACTTACTCAACAAGCCCAGACTGGTGAAGATCTGCCAACTTCCTGGAAATCCTGCACAGCCTGTGAGAAAAACAACACTGCCTCCTCCTGAGTCTTACATCAGCAGAATGAATGAAACTCGCTTATTCTTTTTATCTTGTCTTTTCTCTCTGCTGGGAGTTCTTTGTCTCTTTTTTCTACTTTACCACTAACATTCACACACACACCCCCACACGCACACACACACACCCCTTCAGTGTAGAGCTGTACAAATACACCTGAGCTGGTAACTAAAGACAACCCCCTACTTTCACGTCATGAGAGCACACCCATAACACACACACACACGCATACACACACACATACACACACACACACATAAACACACAGACTCCTGAGTGGATAAACCAGCTAGACCGGAGCAAACCGCTCACAAAAGGCAGATTATTCTTTTCGAGACATCATATTTCTGCACCTTTTCTTCACAGTGATGTCCTTGGTGAAACAATAACACAGGACAATCGTAATTGTTTTCCTTTTAAAGCAAACCCTGTGATCATTCACAAGCCGACAGCGTCACCTCTGGCTTACGCAATAATGATAATAACATTAATAATAAGAACAATAATAAAAAAGCCTGTTAAGCCGCGCATATTGACACAGCAGTCATCTCTGCATGGTGGTAATTTGCATGGCTGCTGCGTCTCTGTGAGCTCGGTATTGATAACACTTCACGCAGATGTGAATACACCAGGTAGGCCTGTGAACTAATCAATTTTTAATCAAATAATTAACACCTTAAACTGTTACTCTTAATTATACAAGGGGGGCGTTCAAGTCACACCGGGACTCGTAATGTTATTTCTGGTGAATGAAGACGTAAAAGCGATTGATATTTATAGAAGACTTCATGCAGTAAAACTTTTGAACGGTACAAACGTTTTAAAAAGAAATCTGTAGGTCTGTGAATGACAATCCAGGCCGAAGTGGCTCGGGGGACGATGCGGTCGTTCCTGTGAAGATGGAGCGAGTGGATCGCCTGAACCTTAAAAATTGATTTGACTTGTGGAGGTAAGAGACGCATCTGAGACACACAATCACTCACCAACACCACTTGCACGTTGCAGGGACACGGCTAGGAGTTATTGCCACATCCCCCGTACAGTCCTGACCACACTTCAAGCTAATTCCACAAGTTTGGAAAATTTAAGGAGTTCCTGGGAGGCCAGAGTTTCGGTCGTTAAGCAAAGTGTACTGAGAAAAACATTCTACTTTGATGGTACGCAAGCACTTCTGAGAACTGTGAATAACTGTGTGTTATTCTCTACAATCAAAAGTCCTGCTTTGACCTGAACGTGTCTTGTACATACCATAGTTTGAGGAATAAGCTCAGACTTTAACAAAGCAAAAGTTTTTGCTACAGATGTCTATGATTTCACAAATCTTCATGAAAAGATGCATGGCGTATTGTGCTGTGTCGTAGAAAGCCTAAAGTGAAAGCATGCTCAATATTTAGGCTTTGTTTCCCATAAGGGGACCATATGTTTCCGCAGGTCTGTCGGTGGTGAATTGTAGAAAGCTGTAGCAACACTGTGTCATGTGACAGAGAGGAATTTTAAGCATCTGGTCCGCAGACTTTAATGTGTTTTGTGTAACGTTTGTTGATAAGTTGTGCATTAACATCCTCACGTAATATCAGCCAGTTAATGAACGTTGGGTTTAATCATTTTAAGTCAGATCATTTCATATAGTATGGCTTTGGTCTTCCATTAGTTCACCACAGAGCTTTGTGTAAGTAACCAGCGTTATCTATTACTCTACTGTACCACATTGGCTTTTTCTGCATCTTCATGTAGCGCTGGTGTGTTTCGTCGGACCCCTAAGCTAAGAAGATATGAGACCGTGTTAGAACCACAGCAAGCCGGAATTTTTTAAACTGTATTGATTTGCATCAAAAAGGGTAAAAGTGAAACTTGGCTTTGGTTCTTGTTCCAAACATTTATTATCTGTTATCTCTTTTGAACACACAAAAAAAATTCCTGTGAAAAGACTTTCCTGTGCTTTTTTTTTTTTTTTTTACCACAGCAAACAAAAACAGCCCCATTAGCAGGAAAAGTTACCACAGTACAAGATTTATCTACAGAGATGTACATAAAACATAAAACATAAATAACGCTAATAATTGGGTTAGCTAGCATGTCTCCATTGAGACTTGTTAATTCTTTTATACAATCCATAACCAAAAATATATATACAAACAGTATTTATGCAACACAAGTTTTACACACAACCCCAAGTCTGGGACTACTGATGGCTATTAACTACTAGCTAATGACTCAGGCTAATACTTACAGCTACTGTAGATAGCAAATTGCTAGTCTTTGTGGGTCTCTTATACAAATAAATGGCACAGTGGTGAGGAAAATTAGACAAACTGTGTCAGAAATATCTTTAAATCTTGTTGAAAACTACTACTTTTGTAAGATTTTTAGAATTCTTTCACATGTTCTGTTCAATCAAAGCTAGCAAATGATTCACAATATACTGTATCTAACTGACACTTAACCAGTAAGTCTTTAAGATTAACAAGTCGCACAGTGACATTGAAAAATGAATTTCAGAAATGTTAACATTTCCCTCAAATGTGAGGGTAATCACAGGGTTTTTCCAAGAAAAGTTAGCACATGACTGAAGTTAGCAATAGAGCTAACTAGAACATACCGTAGCTAGTAGCTTGGTTTTAGTCTTTTAAAGAAACAAGTCACACAGTAAGAGGGAAAATGGGACAATGGGTAATATCAGTTATATCAATCCTTGACGCCATAAAACCTGGCAGTAGAATACGCTATTGATGGTCTGGACCATGGGGGCGAATTCTCAATATGGTCGAGCTGCGGATCTGCCTCACCTTTTCAGTCATGGAGATTATGAGCGCTTTCACCTTGAAGACTGTTGCTTCATCTCGGGGTCGTACCCGTAAACCCCTAAAGTTTCGCCAAATTTCCATACATTTACATTTGGCAGACGCCCTTATCCAGAGCAACTTACATTTTTATCTCATTATACATCTGAGACATCTGAGGTTTCCTCCCACAGTCCAAAGACATGTAGGTTAGGTTAATTGGCGTTCCCAAATTGCCTGCAGTGTGTGAATGAGTGTGTGTATGTGTGTCCTGCAATGGATTGGCACCCTGTCCAGGGTGTACCCCGCCTCGTGCCCTAAGTCTCCTGGAATAGGCTCCATGCCCGCTGCGACCCGGAATACGGGATAAAGCGGTGTAGACGATGAGTGAGTGAGTGAGTATACATCTAAGCAGTTGAGGGTTCAAGGCCTTGCTCAAGGGCCCAACAGGGACAAGCTGGTGATCATGGGATTTGACCCTAGGACCTTCCTAACCATAGTCCAACGCCTTTAATCACTGAGCTATCCCTGACCCGGTAATGATCCTTGACATGAAGGACGAGTTATCCATGGCACGCTGCCGGAGTTCTTGGCAGACTTCGATGCAATGTTCCTGCTGCTCCTGGGTCAGCAGCCTGGGGATGAACTCGACAGCAACATGGCAGATGTTCAAATAACAGGTGAGAATCGCCTGGACTGTTCCGTATGACACACCAACAATGGCAGCAATGTTGTGGCTTGTTCTCTGATGAGAATGTTGCACTCACCCTGGACATTTCTGGACATTTCATTTTGCACGCTACTGGACATTTCATTTTGCATACTGTACTTTTGCACATTTTCGCATATTTGTACAGCCATTATTGTGTATATTTTGTACAGCTAGGATATATAAATATTTTTATATGGCATATTTTATATCTTGTTCTTTTTCTATGCAGCTAAATTTGAGATATTTTATTCTTCATTTCATTCCCTACTTTATTTCTATTGATAGTTTAGATATTAAGGTCACGAGCATTCGTATAAGCATTTCACTGCATATTATACTGTGTATGACTGTGTATGACTGTGTATGTGACAAATAAAATCATCATGCACAAGTTGCCGAATGGTTTCAACATTTTTGGGGCCTGAGCTTGTTGCAGGTCTACCTGATCATTCATTGCCTTCCAGCGATGTTATTCCACTCTTGAAGCACGCGTGCCTCGAACAACCCATTGCAGCATCGCCGTAAACTTGTTGAATCGTGTCAAACGTCTCTGAACTTAGAATTTTACGTTCACTCTTTGTCCTAACTGTCCATAATGAAATGACAGACGTGGTAATACACATGGTCAGGATAGCGGCAGTTGAACAGATCCCGATGTACACAGGACAATGTCTTTTGGCACACTGACTTGTGAAGTACTTATGTACATCTGTTGGCGTGTCTCGAAACTTTCTGTTACCACTTCGTATCACTATTTTCCATCCAAGAGAGAAATGCTTAGCTGCATGATTTATTTAAAGAAATGTAAAAAGTGGAAGTAGATCAACAGGGTTTTTCCTTACAACCCTTTTAAAAAATTATAATAATAATAATAACCCCTTAGACATCATGAAGATTTCCTTACAGCACACTACATAGCAATATGTTCATCATGGAATTAACACTTAAGCACTTTCTCTTTTATTAGTTTTCTTATTCTGTTCTGCATTTATTCCTTGTAGGTCACTTCAGGTTACACCATGTAAAGTGTGAATCCAGTTCATTCAAGACTGAGGTTTTTGCTGTCCATGTTTGCTACTGGATTAAAATATCAAAGCATTACTTTTAAACCTGCTTATGAACAATTAAAGCTGTCATGGTGAGACACCCACGTCCACGGAGGTGTACATTTCACTCTGAGGTCCTTCTAATTGTGAACGAATGTCTCCACCTGCCCTGAGCTTGTGTACATGGTGGATACTGGCACACAATGTTGTGATATTTGAGGAGCTTATGTCATTATGTTATTATTATAAAGGTTCTTCCTCTTGCATTGTCGAGTGATGATCAGGGATATGACATTTAGGAATTTCATTCATGTGACTAAGTAGATTTCCTTATGAGTTGTACTGTGTTAGGTTTACTTGCTGTTCCAGTAATTTAACTTTACTTTTTCAATTTTTAACTTTCTACTAATCTCTGTTTATTATTTTCTTTTTTCTTTTTTTTATTATTAGAAAAGGTTTCATCCCAATTAATATCAAATCACTCAGAGTGAGAGTTTCCAGGGTGGAATTTGTCATCAAGTGCTAATAATCAGGTGTGCTGTTGGTGGCGATGTACAGTAGTGGACAGCACCCTCATACAGTATACTGTAGCATTACATTCATAACACCACTGACTCCATGGGTGTCAAGACCATGAAACTCACACCATTCTCATGTCAGGTTGGCCATTCATGAATTCAGCGTCTAAACCGAAGGAAGTTTCAGTTTCATTCTAACTATTGTAGGTAGCCTAGTTTTATACGGAGGTTTTTTTTTCTCTCTCTACTCATTGAACTTGAATCACCCTTATGTTAAATGGTTTTATCCAACCATTCACAAATCCTTTTATTCAAACACAATGGTTAAAGAAAAGAATTTTACAACCTAATCTACTGTATCCACACTAGCAGCATATGTGGAATGAACAAAACTATTTTACATGATTTAAAGTTGCTGTTGTCTATCTTAGACAAGTGGTCTAGTGGTAATGGACAAACCTTTTAAATGAATGAACCAGTTAATGAATCAAATTGTGTATTTATAGTGTTCCGGTTCCTTTTTTGTAATGATTGAATTTTTAAGATGCATATAAAACCAGTACGTAGGCCCGACTGCATTACATATTTATTACAGTTATAATTACTCTAAAGCAAAACCAAGTCCATGCTAATTGCAGCTCGAATAATGACATTGTTTACAAATTTATCTATTGTCTGCTTCCAGGGTGAGTTTCACCTTGAATACAAGTCCCACTGTGCCGAAACAGCCTTGTGCGTCTGTCTCAGGCTACAGGAAGTGCATAATAAAGTGTGGACAAACACAGGAAACAGGACATGATGTTGTGTCATGGTGCCTATTTTCCCTCCTCTCTCTCTATTTCACACACACACAACTATGACAGTCATGCGTTTTTTTTTTTTTTCTTTTAGCGCTGATTGTGTTTTAAACATCACACACATGGCTATTTACAGATCCTCTCGCCATCCATCTCTCCATGAATCCATTCCCTTTGTCTTGCTTCCTGTTTCTTAAGGCTGCTTTCCTCTGTTCTCACACTGAACTTTTCCCTAGTTTTTCTAGCTCGCTCATTCGCTCGCTCGGGGAATCTGAGTAATGGTCCCGATCCAGGTTTCGTGATCACATTCTTTAATATTTAATCACTGATTTGCATTAGGAAAATTCGAGTGGCCTCGGTTTGAGAAGCGCAGATGCAACATGGTGCTTTCAGCTTGATAGAAATCACCTCTTTTCATCAAACTAGCGTCTTCCTTTGAATGATTTCTATCATCCTGTAACATAAATTTTGCACAACAAGAAGAGCTTTTTAAGGTTTTTAAAATGAAAATAAACATGTAGGAAAACCAAAAGTCTTTTGAAGTTAATAAAGCCTAGTAAATGTATGTTTTTCATGTTGGGGGATAGTTTTATTATTTAATTAGGCTATGAAAAATTAAGTAACCTCAGACATACTGGATACCTAGTATGTCTGAGGTTAT
>JAQMYL010000019.1:956274-973635 GCA_030014365.1 Clarias pachynema
TACTATTAATTTTAGGAAAGTTTACCAAAACGGTAGCATGATTTGCAGGATCCTGCTGGTTTAGGAAAAACAAATTATCCATTTCTTTTGAATTAAAGTTGCTATGTAATATCACTCACTCACTCATAGTCTATACCGCTTTATCCTGTATCCAGGGTCAAGGGGGACCTGAAGCCTAGCCCAAAGCACAAGGCGGGGTACACCCTGGATGGGGTGGCAATCCATCACAGGGCACACACACACACACATACACACACATACATATGCTCATTCACACTGTTATGTAATATTAGAATTACAATTATTATTATTATTATCAGTGACCTTAACAGGATCATGTATAAAAAGAAATATTCAAAATTAAAAGGTATCTTGTTAATGTAACAGTTCACGTGTCATTTTTACCTCTTTTTACACGATAAATGATCTTGAAATACTATTTTTAAAAACCTTGCTAGTGAAAATCACTAACCCTTTATTTCTGGATTAAATACTACAGATACGGTATTTATCCCTCCATCGCTTGAGTCCAATTTAGAATTAATACAAAATGTCTGGAATAACAACCATTACACTAAGATACAGTGTTCAAGGAAGCATTTAAATCAGTCTAAACAGTAATAAAGTTCTTTCTGTGCACTTTTCTCTGACATCATTTCAGTTAACCAGAACTGCACATACTCATGGTGACACTCAAGGACACCCTGCAAGCCGATCTGGGTCATAAGCTGCCTGTTTTTAGCCAAACCGGGGCTCTAGATGCACATAAGAATAACCTGGGGCTTTCTTCTACCCTACATGTCTACCATGGCTTTTTCATTAAAGTCTGAACCGTGTTGCGCGGATCTGGTTTCAGCATGATGAATGTTCTAATCCCTGACTGTGTCATCTGAGTATGCTGCTTACAAAAGAGCCACTGTATTACACACCGGACCCCATTGCTTTAGACCCATGAGGCAGCGGGTCACGTGACCAGACAGAAGGGAAATGGCTGTGGCTAACTCTCCGCACCGAGTTAGTGTGACTTCTTTTTTTAGGTTGTAGAATCAAAGTGTTAAATTAGCTCTGATGACGAGAGGTAATGAACCAGACGCTCGACATTGTAAACTGGAACAGACAAATGCTCTTTAGTGATGTGTAACAACATTTAAAGCAACTTGAACCTCTTAGACTTTTCCTTCATTAATGAGTCTGCACATGAAAGCTTATTATTCAGTAATTACAGTGAATTGTTGAGCAACTACAGTGATACGAAGACATTAGCACTTATTAGACATCCTTACTCCAGAGCAAAGTAATACAATATCTTCCTTAATAAATAGGTCTGAGTCTAAGAAATCAATAAATGTATGAATCCTGCTAGGAATTAGCACCACCGTTTTTAATTAATAAATAGAAAACAGTTGTAATTCCAAAACTGAACAGTTTTTTAAGGCTAAAATATCTGCATGACTAATTCCCCCAAACAGAACAATATCTACTTCAGCCAAAACACAAACAGCTCCATCCACCACAAAATGGTCCTAAAACCCTAAAAATCATCTTGACTCCACTGAATTCGTAACAGACATGACAGAACGCACATGAACTTTCCACTATTGTAACATTTATCACTTTAAAGTTTACAGCGTTTCTCAATATTGCAGAGACGTATAGAAATGTGTTTAGCAATCAATGCTAAAATGAAAGTACGTCTAATTACAGTCATGGGGAGCATTTTTTAAATAATGAACCAGCACATCTGAGGTAAATGTTGACATTCCCGACAAATGTATATAATTTTTATCATCACCAAGCCTTTATTTTCTTTATAAAAGTCTTAAATACAAGTTACAATGGCGATAAGGGCTAGCTAACAGTTATTTTTTTGCTAGTTTATGATCTCTATTTAAATTTGTAGTCGCTTAGCAACATGTAGAACATACAGTGACGATACTCCAATTATAAAAATATGGGAAATTATTTTAATTTTAAGTATTTTATAATTTTTCCATGTGCTAAAGAAACAGCATAGCATAGCCTCTTGCAAAAAGAGTTCCTCGTTGGAATATACCAAAAATATTTAAGCGTTGTGACTAATCTTTGTCCTACTGTAGGTACGTAGTTAATTAACAGGTAACAAAGATGAAACACTAAGAATTTCAGCTAATGTTAATAAAACAAATCTTATGTCCTGTGATATACAGTAGCTTGTCTTTTTGGTTTAGCATATACTGTAATTCCTAAGCTTGACTGAGAACTCAGCAGCTGGGTTATGAGCAGAAGGACCAGCTAGCTTGCCTGAAACTGATAAGATCCATACGGCCACATTGATACCGACAGAGAAAGGAAAAGGCAACAAACAACAAATAAGGAAAAAAAGCTCAGTTTGTGTAGCCGTATGCTCACAACATGAACTTCCTGTCATGTTCTTAACACAACGCAGTGGAAGCTAACATGGGCTGGATCATGTTTTATGTGGTTCTTGGAAAGTATTGTACGTTATTGTGCTCATTTTGAATGAGGCCGGCTGCCTGAGGCTTTCTGAAAGCCAGCAACTACATCTGAGATTAAAGGTGCAGTTCGTAACTTTGAAATGTTTTTGTAGACCTGTAACACTTTTTTTTTTTTTTTTTTCAAATAATGCAATTTGGGGTTTTGTGCCATGGTATTGTAAAAACGCTCATTTTAACCTGGTTCGGGTTTTTAACCTTATTCTGGACGTGGCTTGGTTGTGTGCGCTAGTAAACATTATGACTTAAATCTAAGGAAATTTTGAAAGCACTCAAAAACAACTTATAGTTTGAAAATACAGTAGTGTAATCTCTGTATTATCAAATAAACTTGGACTCACGATCACAATATTGCCATGCGGCACATTGGATAGCTGTTCTTTCATTTTGCGTGTCTGTTTTGCATTTTTCTGACCCTGAAATTAGCTCTGCCCATCTGCCTACTCTGAACACAGTTGCTCAGCTCAGCTCATTTTCCATTTGAAGGAAGCTAAAAAGGCGTACGTAGATTCAACAGGGTGGTCGTTTTTCCAAAGTTTTGAATCAGCTTTGAAAGCAGCAAGGGGGGACTAAAAGTTACAAATCGCTGCTTTAATTGGGATCTCCTCTTATTTGGCAGAACTGAGTGACTAATGATAAAGATGATGATGACAACATTTCAGTCTCACCTGAGAGGAGCATTGTTCTCTGGTATCCGCCTCCTTCGCCCACTGACCAGGAGGACCGCTGGCGTCTGGTGGAAGGGGACGGTAGCCGATGAGGGGAACATCTTTCGACCCCATCTCGGGTAGCTCCACCCCAACTGTCCTCATATTCCGGTGGAGCATAGTGGTAGCGGCTGTGTCCACAGAAACACACGCACACACACACACACACACAAACACACATGTTGGTTTAGTAAGGAGAGCTCAGACCGTGCGTGATAAGCCAGCGGGGCTTAATGGATCATTTGTTTACATGATTTACATTTCCCTCCGGCAGGCAGCAAGCTTACAATTTGAATTCCGACCCCTCCTTGCTTTTGCCAATTTCCTTCTCTGGTGTTTTGATTACGGTGCAGATAGGGACCGTTGGGGAAGATAAGGATGCACAGAACGACCTCTCGCTTGTACATTTCTATGTGTGACAGCCAGTGATAAATACTGAACTAACGTACAGCGACCTGTAAGCACATTTAGTAAAGCACATTTGGTCTTTTTTTTAACTACATACACACATCTGTTCTTCACATCTTCCTGTTGTATGCATGACTTGGCAGCACGGCCGATATCCTAAGTTACCGAAGGTCACACCCCAAATGAATGTAATGTCCTCTTTGCAGGCTCACAGAGGTTCCTGCTGAGTTCATGCACACGGGAAGTTACAGTATGCAAACTGTACAGTATACTGTAACGCTCTTATGGCAAAAAACAGTGTCTGACACAGAACGGGTCTGTTTATAAGGACGTGAAAAGATCAAAGCAGGGGAAATTACAATCACACACACACACACACACAAATCAATAAATCAATAAATGAATGCACACCAAAGCGATCTCTTTGTTCCAACTTGATGTCTATAATAAATTAAGTCCAAGCATAAATGTATATAAAGATATGAGATAGGAAATACCTGCTATTGTGGGAGCACTGAGTCCATCTGGTGTGTTATTCTGTAGTGAAGTCAGTGACTCTGAGCCTCCATATCTCCCTGCTCCTGATCAGCTGTCAGTGTGTTATCGTCTGACTGCAGCGGGGAAGTGAACGTCGTGTTGAACAGAATACACACACACACACACACACACACACACACCCTCTGGCTGCCATAGTGACGGGGCACTTCCGCTCTGCTGCGCTCTTGGCAACCAGCCGGCGAATGAGCAGCTGCGGCGCGCGCGCTCACTCACTCAACTCGATACTTTGTAGCGAATCGAAACATTCGAATCGATTCCCGGAGCCGTTAATAACGAACGATTCGCTCGCATTCGTTTAATCCGTAGCGCTTTTCTATTTAAAAAAAAAATTATAATAACTTTGATGTTGCTTTGAACTGTTGAAATGAGCACTGAGTCTAAAAATATCACGGTTTCATGATATCATGGTTATAATCGACTGTTTAAGGAAATATTCGGGTAATATAAATATCTATTTTACCTATTTTTAAAAAAATTACAGATTTACAAATTTACAATGAATTTACAATACAAAATGCTTCTTATCTCCTGATCCATGCTTCATCTTTTTTATATACTGTATATGCATGCACATTTATATTTTTATCAGATAAAAAGAAACGCATTTGCTAAATACAATTCCGTGCCCTTTTATGTCTGTAGTGTCCGTAACTTTTCTGAATTAAAAATGTTCAATGATCTTATCTGTCCTTCAGAGAGAAATTTGGCCAATTTGGATTTCACATGAAAAAAGACATAAACCTGAAAAAGTGTATTATTCAAAAATGCTAAATTGTTAAGATATTGCTACATGAATTTGACACGGTTACGGACACTACAGATCATTTGAAATTGTTTTGCATTTGAAATTATTATTGTTATTGTTACAAATACATTTTATAACAACTAAAATGTAAAATGTGTATAAATTATGCCACAATCTAAACAGATTTCTGCCATTACTACCTCAGCATACAGTCCAACCAGGTGTTTACACTGTCATTGTAATCTAGTCATTATGACTCAATTTACTGAATTGATTCTACTGACTAATTCATTTAAGCGAATCAAAACCTTTGATTCATTCTCACAGATGAATCGATCCTACTGACTCAAGAGTGAAAGACTTAATTGAAAGACTCATTTTCAAATCACCCACTTTTTATTGTATAGGGAAATTTTGCTCAATTAAACCTCCAGTTTAAAGTTAGTCAGCATGTAAATATTACATATCTGTGTTGAAAGTGTTCCTGTTGGCTGTTACGATTCGCTTTTTATTCACCCGAATCTACTCTTTTAAGACTACACTTATAGTGTACACTGTACAGTTAATTTCTAACAGCTCGCGCCTTCTCAGTGCATTCTTGACACATACTGTACATCAACACAATCATTCGATCATACAGTTTAAAAAAAAATTGTGTAAAAATCCACACATTCTCGTTACAACATTAAGAGAGTTTTTGTTTTGCTTCATTGCAGGTTTGAGTATAAACTTAGTATGAGTCTGACTCACCTCAATCCAGGCTGAACAGCAAGCCTTCTTAAAATGTGTCAATTTTTCATTGTACTGCATGTAGGATTAGCACATGGTGTCTAAAACCCAAAAGAAAGCCTTTTTAAATCTGTTTTTGAAGTATTCAAATAAAGAAATAGCTGAAATAAGTCAAGGAAACTCCAGACTTGGTGTAAGGTTTACTTGCTGATCTTGTCTGAAATGCTTCATACGCATGACCAATACAGTACATCTCAACGACTTCATGACAGGCCGGTTTACCAGCATTATGTGAAAGCATGCAAGCCCTGCCTGCTATTGTAACTCTAATATCATACTTGTTATAAGGTGTCAGTTAGCTGTCACAGAACAACTCGCCCATCGAAGGTTACCAAAATCCCTATAAACAAGTTTAACCAAGACCCAGGACACATCTATTCACTGGTTATAATGGAGGGTGGAACAGGACGAGACAATTTCATGAATTCAATTGGTACAGTATGATGGTACATATATAAATAAATATCCAGTCACCAAAGCAAGTATTAAATCTCTCTCTCTCTCTCTCTCTCTCTCTCTCTCTTTCTTCAGGAATTAAAGAAGCAGTTTATCACTTTTTTCATCATAATCCTGTCATAAAAAAAAAAAAAACACACACACACACACACAAATTCTACGATTCTATGAAATCTATTATTTGCACAATGAATTTAGCTACCTTATTTATTTTGAAGCTTTAGTTTATTTGCTTCTGGTCCAGAAATACTGTAGGCCCTGCCCCATCCAAAGCTCACCATCTTGGCTCCCTGTTAAAGTTAGATATGGAGAATAGAAAGGCTTGTTAATATTTTCATTGTAAGAGAAATTCACCTTATAACCAGCAGAGGGCTGTAAAATAACCAACAGCTCCTTTAAGAGATATTTAGAAGATAAAAGACATGCAAAACATGGAAACATTTTGAGACACCCTGTATTATTTGTGTCTGGTGTGGAATATTGTTTATTGTTTATTTATTTGTTTTTTTGTGTGTGAGTTAAATTACTGAGATATTCATTTTTGCATTAGAAGGAAAAAAGGAAAGAAAGAAAGAAAGAAGGAAAAAGATCCTACATTCTTTGAGACAAAATAAAAACATAATATTTTTAATTTAAAGATTTTCACACTTAGGGACATTCATTAAATTTTAATGTATGAATGGGATCCCTAGAGGTCACTTCAATATACAGTATATTCTATCATGTTGGGAAACATGTTTACTAGGAGAACAATTGAGGGCACATCAACCTGTTCTTGCATGTACATACGGACAGGCTAGAGGGCAATACAAAATGTTTACTAGGGGGCACCTTTGAGGGCACTTCAACAGGTTTTCTTGCATGCAGGATCATCCTCAAGGGCACTTCAATATGTTTTCCTGCATGCAGGAACAGCCTAGAGGGCACTAAAACTTGTTTTCTAGCTTGTAGGGATAGCCTAGAGGGCTCTTCAACATATTTTCTAGAATGTACAAACACCCTAGAGAGCATTTCAACATTTCTTCTAGCACCCACAGGCACCCTAGAGGGAGAATTCACCATATTTTCTAGAATATAAGTACACCTATAGGGCACTTAAACATGAAGAGGGCACTCCAACTTGTTTTTCAGAATGTAAAGGCACCCAAGAGGTAAATTTTATATGTTTCCTAGCATGCAGGAGCACCCTAGAGGGCATGTTTTCTACAATGTATGGGCATCCTAGACTGCTTTTCAACATTTTTTAAGGATGAAGGGGACCATAGAGGGCACCTTAACATGTTCCTATCATGTATGGCACTAGATTTCTAGCATGTCCTATAGGGCACTTCAACATGTTTTCTATGGGCACCCCTGTTGGCAAATCAACCTGTTTTGTTGTATACAGGAGCATCTTTGAGGACACTTAAGAATGTCTTCTACCATGATCCTACTGTAGATGACACTTTGACATGTTTTATAACATGTAGGGACCCTAAATGGTGATTCATTAGGCTATGTTTCCTGACATGAAAAAGGCACCCTAGAGGGCACCTAAACATGTTTTCTAGCATGTAGGGACCTATATTTCTGACATTCCCTATAGATCACTTTAGCATGTTTTGTAGCAGTGTCCTTGAGGGCACATTAACATGTTTTCTTGTATGCAGGAGCATCTTTGATAGCACTTTTATGCTTTCTAACATGTGCACCTGTTAGAAAGTGCACCTGGAGGGCAGTTTAAAGTTTTTCTAGCATGTAGGAGCATCCTAACGGGCATTTCATTAAGGACAGTCAAGTTTGTTTTTCCAGTGTGAGACACATTAAAATACATTTTTACTAAACATATGAGCATTTTAGAGACCATGTTTTTTATGTTTTCCACCCATGCAGGCACAACCCTTACACTCCACCCCTGAGTCCACCAACTTGTCTTATGTCTAGGATTTTCCCTAAGTGGAGAGCTAACAGAGCTATTTGAAACGGTAATGATCTGTGATCTTTGGAAAGTCCCAGTACCTTCAGGGTAAATTCTGTTCCTGAGCTCTACAGTTCCACTAATAAGCGCCTTAACACTTACAGGATTCCCCAAGATAAAATGCTGAGGGAAACCGGCACTGAATTGAGTCCAGCACCAGGTATCTAAGGTAAAATTCCTTCTTCTGAGGAAGTGTAGTGTTCATGCCCTCTGGTGTGCTGTGAGAGAACTGACACTCCTGCTGCCCAGGGGCCATTTTGAATATCACAGCATGAATATCATGGAATTAAATACTTTCTGTTAGGATAAGCTTACAGCTTTTTATCTTCGCCTTTTTTATTTTTTACTGAACCACTGTATGCAGAAAAGAAATCAGGTGCATTTTTTATGAAGCTCACAATATCAATATACAATATCGGAAATAGTTTATCAAAATATTTAACAATGCTACGAGTATATAAAGCAATGCAACAACAACAACAACAACAACAACATGCAATTATTATTTGAATATGGATAGGTAAAGTGTGCAAAACTGTTTATTTGTAAATGTTTATAATAAAAAATTATAGTAGGTTTATAGTAAAAAAATAAATGACTGATTACTACTCACTCACTCATCGTCATTACTGCTTTATCCTGTATTCAGGGTTGCGGGGGGCCTGGAGCCTATTCCAGGAGACTTGGGGCACAAGGTGGGGGTGCACCCTGGACAGAGTACCAATCCATCACAGGGTACACACACACACACACACACACACACACACACACACACTCTCTCATTCACACACTACGGGGAATTTGGGAGGAAACCTGCCAAGCACGGGGAGAATATGCAAACTTCATGAACACAGACTCAGAGGTGGGAATCAAACCTGGACCCTGGAGGTGAACGGTGACGGTGCTAACCACTAATTACTGAGTACTATTGAATTAATAAATGATTATAATTAGAAATTATAAATCATCTTCTTTCATTGTTGTAATAACAAATCTTAGAAGGTACATTAATTATATATAGGAAAAGGAAAAAAAAGACGTAAGTTATAAATAATAATAATAACAATAATAGTAATAATAATAATATAGTTGCAAGTAACAATAATTGGGCCCAAGCACCTGCCCCATTGTGGCCCGGGCACCAGAAACACAGTGGGAAGATTGGGCACATGCATTTAAAGGGAACATACAGTACCAATACCATTATGACATAATTTTATGTTAAGACCTCCAAAAAGCCCCAGATGCTGGAATGATATCACTCAACACGATATCACTCAGGAAATTATTAGCTGCTTTTTAGGACAAGTTTAAGCTTAGGTATAATTCTTTTACCAAACTTCTTCCCTGTTGAAGACACTGATTGAATCTATAGTTATCAGCTATGAATAAAGACAGTCAGTAGATATAAAGTCAGTAGAAATTGCAATGTACAGAACAGCAGAGTCTCAGCAGGATATACAGTAGTATATAATAATAATAATAATAATAATACAGCTATAACATTATATTTAGTGTCAGATTTATGTATAGACATAAACAATAAATAATAGAGATGGGTAAAATCAATTTGTGATCTATCGTGATTCTTTTGTCTGGACATTCATATATCTCCACACTGACTCCAAATTGTTGTTATTGTTGTTTTTCTTTTTCTTCTTCTTCGTCTTATTTTATTACATATTTTTAAATATGTTTTTAAAATTATATCCTACAGGTGGTGCGCTGTAAACTATTCACACATTGGTATGCAGCACAGCATCCTGTGTAGTAGGAGCCAATTATTAATTGTTAATTAATTGTTAGTTAATTAACAATCTAAAACAACATTTAATTGGGATATTTATAAAATTGTGATACTTTTAGAATTGCAATACAAATCGGATCAGCACCCAGGCGTTGTGATAATTATACAGTACCTGGAGATCCCCATGTCTAATAATAATAACAATAATTTAAAAAAATTAATAGTAATAATAATAATAAGTAAGTGCTCCAATCAGAAGGCAGTTAGGACAGTCCGAAAGTTTAGCTAATTAGTTTTAGAGCGCGCGCACACACACGCACACACACACAGAGAGCGAGAGAGGTGCGCGCGCCTCTGAGGGACAGGAGATCTCCTTTAAACCCTGTGACACGCCTCCGGCATCTGCGGGTCGCTGTACAGATGTGAAGAGGTGTTCACACACACACACACACACACAGTCGGGGCCGTCGCGCTCCCTCCCACTCCGTTATCGCTCTCCGTGTTTTATGTCTGCGTCACAACAAGTCGCGGGAGAGAGAGAGAGAGAGAGAGAGGTGGAGATGATGGCGTCTCTGGCGGGCTGCACTGTCTCTGACAGCCGCGTTTAACAACATCAAAGAGGAGAAAAAAGAGAGAAAAAAAAAGAAAAGAACAGAATGACGAAACGACGCTCGCGCAGGACGGCCGGCGGCGACACAGACGGACGGACCGAGCGCGCGACCGCTCGCTGACGCGTCCAGGTGGTGGTGGTGTGTGTGTGTGTGTGTGTGTTTGGGGGGGTTATAATTAATTGTGTGTGCGTCCATCATAAATCCGACAGTAATTGCGAGGCGCGGCGGAAACATCACAGCGGGAAGAAGAAGAAGAAGAAGAAGGTCGGACGCGATTCATGCCCGGTGACCCCGCGCGACTTTCCAGGTTACCACCAGAACCCCCCCATCCCCCCGCCTTTTTTTTTTGATTAATTAATTGGTACACAGTGTGCATGCATCCAGAGTTGCATGCATGGATCAGAGCACGGCTCGTGGATTGCATGCATTTCTTTCTTTCTTTCTTTCTTTCTTTTCTCTGTTATTAATCTGCATGTTGATGATAATAGTGATGCGTTATGACGGCTGTGTGAGCCGAGTGCACTACAATAGGCTGTTGCATAAGGATGAATGCATTTGATCATGTGTGCCACTGCATAGCTGATTGCCTCAGTGCAGCTGCCTCAGTGCTGAATGATGCTGATCATTCAAACACCGTCCTGTCGCCATGCACGCGTCTCTCTTTCTCTCTCTTCCTCTCTCTCGCTCTCTCTCTCTGAGGCAGTTTAGTACTCTAGACTCTCAGAGCACAAGTGCACAACTTTACTCCAGTTTGCTGGGATCCACAAAACTTCTCAGCAATGCCCTCAGGTGTGCTTGAGCTGAGAAACTGCACACTTCTTTTCTTTCTTTTTTTTTTTTTTTTTGGGGAGGTCCTGTGGCTCTGAGTGTGCACTTCTCTGTGAAGAATAAAAAACATCTCAACCGGCGTCCTTTATATTGCTATCGGATATACCGCTTTAACTTGTATACAGGGTCGTGGGGGTGGGGGTTTATCCCAGGAGACTTAGAGACAAGGCGGGGCAATCCATATTAGGGCACACACACACATTCACACACTACGGGCAATTTGGGAACGCACCAAGCATGGGGAGAACATGCAAACTCCACACACAGCACATAGACTCCGAGGAGAGAATCGAACCCTGACCCCGGAGGTGCAAGGTGACAGTGCCAACCACTAAGCCACCGTGCCGCCCCAAGGAGAGTTTTTAAAAAAGAAATAAAATTTCAAGTGTCTTCAAGTGTCCGTCATAATTAACTCATCCTGTCCCACAGGATGATTCGATTGGTCAGAAGGTGTTGATTAATTTTCTAGAGCTGCAGCCCTGACAGTAATCTCAGGTTTATGTGAATATTAATGCACCGTTTCTAATATGTTATCGTTTCTATAGTAACAGCTCATTCACAGGGACTTGTACAGCAGATGCTCCACTAATAATAAACAGATTAAAAATAATCAGTGTTGTGGGGACAATTCGCCGTCTCCCCTTCTCCAGTCCACTAACCGGTCCATGTTACAGTCAGTCCCAGGAGATCAAAGCTAAGATGGGGGCATGGGTTTGGAGTTCCTGTCACGTTCCAAAGCTGAGATCTGACGCTTTAGCTGGTGGGAAGAGTGACCTTTTTTTTTTTTTTTCATTTTAGAAAATGTAAACTGAAAAAAATGCAAACTCAATTTCTGGATTTAAACAAATACAAAAGATTTTTTTTTTTGCTGTTTCTGGTTGTATTATCTGATAAGTTAAGTACCAATCAGCATCTCCTCTTAGAGACAAATCCTTCCGTTGTATAAAGCCGCCTAAGAAGAGTGAAATTTAACAAGTGGTCCTATTTAAGCTGAGCACTCCTGTGTCTATCATATATTGAAGCCTAATGAATATAAACTGTATAGGAGCCTGGGCTCTCGCCTCTGGGGCGTGATCTGATGCCAAAACTTACACCACTGCTTTTGTCATCACTTTCCTAAGATTTAATGAGATTTCCTGTAATTCCCAATTTCAAAATTATTGATGTCCCAATCCGGGGTGAATACTTCATCACACATTTGTCAAGCACTTTGAGCAACATTTAAAAGAAAGTATAGGTGAAAGTTCTTTTGTCTACAGGGTGGAATTTGATAACGTGTATTTACAGTAAGTGAGAATATGACGAAGTATCATGAAAGCACCAATAAAACAAAGGGCGACACCCTGGACGTGCATTCTTCTCGTTTTAATACAACTTGGATATTAGAGGACACTTTAGGGCTTCATTTGGGACAGAACCCCAACTCCCAAATGGACCTCCTTGAACCTTGCTCTAAGGGCGTCCTCTAGACTGTGCCTGTATGAGGGTGTGTGCTGACCTGCCTGTGTCCATGTCCTCACTCAGGATGGGCGTGGTCACTGAAGGAGAAGACGTCTTAGCAAGATGGAGCGATGGACTTTTATACCTCGGCAACGTCAAAAGAGTGAGTTTCTTCATCTTTAACGTTTGTATCCTGTTCTGTCCTGTTATTGTGTACAGTATTAAACCCTGCTCTGTTACTCAGGTAGACGTCGTTAAACAGTGCTGTTTGGTCAGATTCGAGGATAATTCAGAGTTCTGGGTCCTCAGGAAAGACATTCACTCATGTAAGTGATGAAACTCCACGTGCTGGAAGCGGCTCTTTTTTTTCTCAATTCCACTGAATTTAGTTTGCAAAACTGAATGTTAATAAAGTACATACTGTATTGCATGTACGCATTTTTTTGATAACAAAATACTTTTTTTAGGATGAAAATAAAAACTTAGCACATGTTTTTATTTTTTAAAAAATTTTCCTGAAGAGAGATTACGTTATTCTCCATCCTGGCTGTGATAAATTTATGACTTCACAGTCTTTCACCAGTTTGTTAATGTGCTCATATGCTCAACAAGAGGTGTAATCTTTGGGTGGTTACATTGCGTAATTATAATAATGTAGTGCCTGAGAACTAAAAGGAGCTTTCTAGGAATTGTATTGTATTTCAGCAAATTAGTTTAAAAAAGAAAAATGTAAAAAAAAAAAAAAAAAAAAAGGAAAGGAACTTGCTTACTTGCGTAGGGAATAGATACAGAAACACGCCTTATAGTAAGACTTTTACATTTCCATTATATAAGTTGATTATTTTTCTATAACAGCATGTCCTGAAGTGGTTTAATCCTCATGTACTACAGCAAAAAGTCAAACAACAACACGCTCTTGGTTTTTTGTTTTTTTTAAACAATGCTTTGAATAACTTTTTTCCCCTTTAATTTGTAATTAATTTTGTGAAGAATGTTTCACTTCCGGTGTCCTTAACATGTTGTAAAACACAAAGTTACAGCTTCACCTTAAAGTATTTCAAAGTTCTGATACTGGAGACTCCTTCCCTAAATGTTACATTAACCCATTTCTTCTTATACTAGTACTAATTACTGTATTTTAATCTCTTTACTTTTATTATTGAGTTTTTAGTCTAGAAATATTAATATTAAATGAACAACAGACAAGCTGCTGTGATAGGCTAAGACCTTCTAACCGTTCGGACGGTATAAGGCTAGTTCACTATAGTTCCCTGGAGTAACACATCCTACATTACTCTCTCTCTCTCTCTCTCTCTCTCTCTCTCTCTCTCTCTCTCGTCAGTCTCAGCCAGTGGAGAGGAAGTGTGTTGTGTCTGCGACGGTCCTCCTCTAAAAGAGCCACTCGTAATCTGTCTGAAATGCCGCCACTGTAAGCAAACATTGTTATTTTCTTTAAATATGAATATTTATTAATATCTTGTTATTTAAAAGATAAAAACACTTGACAGGATCCCTCAGTGTGTCATAATTTCTTATTAATAAATCCCATTTCCAGTTAGCATTACTGTAGATGTTGAATAATACACTGCGTTTAAGGGGTAAATATTGATCAGCATGGAGTTTTGAGGAAAACTTAGCTGTAATGTATATGCAAATTAACTCTACTTTATATACTTTCCCACTTTACCTTGATTAACTTCATTTGATCACATTCATATTAACATATCCACTAATTCCCAGTTTATTACTTTTCTATTTGTCATGTAAAAAAAAAAATCTAAATTATTTTTGCTCTAATGTTAACATCTTTATTTTTACATCATAAACCTTCCACAATTAGAGACTGTTGAAGGTTAAGTGATCTCTATAGTGAGAGTGTTATGAGAGCTGTGAGTTTTGCTTACAGATTGTATCGATCAGAAAATAAAGGCTGGTCAAGTTTGTGAATTATTTATTAATTACTAAGTACTACAGCTGTAAATATTTAGTGTCCTTTAAAACGTTATGGGCTTAGAAATTGGAGAACATAAATGTTCCTCAAGGGTGGCTTTTGTTGTTTGATTAGGCGTCCTAATGCTTTTTAAAATGCAAACCTTAACACCTTTAATTGTTTGTTAAAAAAAAACTTCAAATGTTCTTGTTGTTGAAATTGATGACCAGATAATGCATTAGGTCAAAATAAAACTCTTACCTGTGATAATAAAGAAATGTCTATAATACCTGATAAATAAATGTTTTATTGTAAATTAGGAGTGAATCATCACAGTAAGAAATGAAAATTTGGATCATGTCAATCATCTTTCAGATTTTTTTGTGTCTACTCTTAAACTGTAGTAAAAAATGTCACAAATTATGTTTTAAATTTTTTTTTTTTTTTTTTTTTTACAGTTTTTATGTTGATCTACCTGCAAACATCGCATATTTGAAAATTAGCAACTTTGAAAAATCTCCACCCAATTCACACACACATCATATAACATCTCTCTGAACATGTTGTTCTCTGATGTATATGTCAAGCTATGATTCATTGAGATATACTTGTAAATTTCTTTAAAAACTCCATATAGATCCCGCTCAGTAAATAAAAAAAAAGTTTTTACATTGCCCATATTGATGAAATTTTACATGGTAATGCCTATGCCTATTTAAAAGAATATTGCAAAATAAAAATTTCAAAATGCTAGTAAATGTTGGAATTATGATAGATTTTGTACTCAAAATTTGAATAAAAATGTCTTTTTCTTGACCAAACAAAATATATGATATTCTCATAAAACCATCATGTAAAATTCTGTCTCTTAAGCATCTTCATGTTAAAATAATATATATTAAAAAAGAAAAGATAAATTTTTTTTTTTTTACATTTATACATATTCAATTAGATAAACCTCTTTGCATACATGAATGCAAATTTAAGGAAAAATTACTCTGATTAAAAAATGTATTTTTATAAAAAAAATGTAAGAATATCAACCATCAACTGGCAAGAAAATTTTTGATAACTATTATTATAATAATAATAATAATTATTATTATTTGCTTGTAGTGTTTTAATGTTTTAACGTTTTGTTCTATGGGTGTACAAACTTTTGCACTCAACTTCAAATGAATTCAAAGGAAGATTTTATTTCCGTTTCAGGTTATCATGCTCAGTGCCATACTCCGGCCATCGACCCTGAGATGGACAGCGACACCTGGATCTGTCGCCAGTGTGTCTTCGCCGTCGCCACCAAGGTGGAGTTTCGGATTTGCTCCATTTTGTAGCTCACAGAACTGAAAAGAAAATTCCTGTCACGTTTCAGCTTTAAAGCAAATTTAACTTGTGGATGTCTATGAATTACTTATGCATCTCTGCATGTTTTTAGGCAGCTTGTGATGGCTGCGAGTTCTTTAATCTGTCCATCATTACTTGCATTTCGCACTCACACACATTTCACACTTAGTATTCTTACTCACGTGACCTCCGCTCCCAAAAATATAACAACTCTCTGTCTGAACTGTTCCTTTACCAAATTCAGTCTGAATCCGAGCTCTACTTCCATTTCTCCAATTGTAGAAAGCGGAAGTCGTTGATTATTTTACTGTACCAGCATGCCCTTGTTGCAGCTTGCACATGACACGATGTTGGGCGTGTGCTGTGTTTCATCATAGAGAGGTGGAGCTTTAAAACGAGGACGCTTCGCTCGACTCATGCAGTTGATGAAGATGAGGCTGCCCTATCAGCTTTCCACTCTGGACTGGGACGCTCAGCATCTGACCAATCAGCAGCAGTGTTACTGCTATTGCGCCGGACCAGGAGAGTGAGTCACCATCTAGACATGTGACGTACGATTCAAAAACGTGACATGGGGAATACATTTGAGTGGAAATATGAGTTATGAAACTGTTATAGCATCATAATGTGGGAAAGCCAATCAGGTTTAATATGCAAATTACAAGAAAAAACAAACAAAGAAAAAAGGAATTTAGACTACTTATTAAAATAAGATTTCTAGAGATCTTGGCTGCTTGTAACCTTAATCAACACGATACTAAAACATACCGGTTGGTGACTAGTTTAGCGTTCATAATATGTAAAATGTACTTGTAGGCTGCTAGCCTAGCATACACAAGTGTATACACAGCATATCTTACAGACAGAGCATATCTTACTCCAAAAAAAGGCAAGTACACTATAAAAACTGAACATTTAAAAGTGATTGAACAGATCAATTGTTCCTGCAGGAAATTTAAAACCAGTTTGTTTCAAACTGTATGTTTCAAAACCGTTGTTTAATAACAAGCAGTAATGTGAAGCACCGCTAAGAGATAACACATGGGTCCTTAAAGCAAACATTAGTGTGAGGTTAGTTAGGGCTTGTAAAATACCTGAACTGAGAGCCCAGTGTTATGCGCTTAAATCAAAATGTAGAGTAAAAGTGATGTTATGAACAGTTATGTGTCGGATTTAATAATCTACTTTAAAATAAACTACTAATGCGCTACTTGCTTAATGTAAACAAACACCTGCACCAATAGATATTAATTAGAAAAGATAAACTGAATGTTTTTACTGGGATTAGTTCATATTTTCACTTTGTCTGAAATAACAGCGCTGAAGTGGTATAAGTGAATTTTAACACG
>JAQMYL010000019.1:985883-996095 GCA_030014365.1 Clarias pachynema
ATTTAGAAATGGGGTAAAATTAAATCTATTTTTGGAGAAAACTAAAGTGTTTTTTGACCTTGCATACATGTAAACCTATTTTAAGAGACTCATTAAGCAATATTAGCAACCTTTAAAATGGCATAATAGAGGCACTTAAAAAAAAAACAGCCAAACAAATAATGGCTAAAATGCTCTGAGCTTTAAGGGCGACGTTATAAAGTTATGCATTAGGTCGCTAACTTGTGCCTGGTATCTGAATTCGGTAAGTGTGTTCCAACCAACAGCCAAGCTCCATTCATTCCACCCATTAATGCCCATTTAAGGACTAACCAATAGCTCCTGCCAAGAAGGATAGGACCAGAGCTCGCACAGACCAAAATCACACGTCAGAAAGCCTACAGGTGACATCACAGAGGGATGTCAGTTTGTCCAGTTTGTTTTACACAGTCTATGGTTGAAACTTAATAAGTAACGATAAGGAATACTTAGATAATATTGAATACTTAGTGGAACGTATTTAATGATTAATATTGCTATTATGCTGCAAAATTTTGGGATGTTCCCTGGTACACAGTGTGATGTCTTACTGTGATACAGTGAAGGCAAACAATCTTTAATAACCAATCCAGTTAGTTAATACGAGCTAGTTACTTTAGCTAGTTATTTTTATAATAGCACTAGCAGAATATGTCTGGACTGTTCAGTAAAGTAAATGCATAAAGGTGTGATGGTCAGGGGTGCACATACTTTTGGCTATATATCTTACAATTTCTTCAAATGAGTTTTAAGCCATCAGAACTATTTGTTTTGTAATACAATGATCATTAAAATGTATTTTTTGTATTTAAAATTATGTTATACAGTATTATATTTTATTTCCCACAGTGCCGAGGACCCTTGTCGGCTTCCCGCGCCCTGTCTCCCCTTCTCCATGTCGTCTAGTCAGCCACCAGGGCAGAGGTTTGAACAGTGCCCATCTCTGTTCCTGCGCGACGTCGCCCCCTACCCCAACGGCGTGAACTTGGAAGGGCACGCGGCAGCGCGAGGCTGGGGCGGAGGCGAGGCCGTGAGGATCCTGGCCAGACGCGTTACGCCGGACGGAAAGGTCCAGTACCTGGTGGAGTGGGGAAATGTCCGAGTTTATTAGAAAGGAAACACGGGAAAAGTGCAGATGTTACAGCCGATAAACGACACGGATCCAGGTGGAGGCTGGACAGCAACTTGATTCTGTCAGGTTAAACTGTCAGAAATCATCCCTCTCTCCTTTCCACGGTGTCTCCTATACTTCGAATACTGTTAGAAAACACCTTTAGAATGCCTTGAACTTTACTATCCTGATTTGTATCATATATAATATAACAGATACTGTATATTCATGCTAATGACTTATGTCATTTCTCATCTTAATGGGATTTCTTTTGTCCAAAAACAGAGAATTAAGATGAGTTTCTAAATTATGACGGGTGTTCAAGTCAAACCGGGACTTGTGATGAAGGTGTAAACGTGATTGGCATTTACAGAAGACTTACACAAGCACAGTACAGTGATGAGACTCCTACCCGCAGTAAAAAAAAACTTTTGAATGGTGCAAACATTTTTAAAGAAGGTCGTATGTTCATGAATGATGATCCTGGGCGAGGTGGCTCAGGATACACTCCAGACGTTCCCGTGAAGCATTTAGCGAGTGGACCTCGCTCCGAACCATTTACACATGTTTGGGCCTTTAAAGGAGGAACTCATCCTGTGTTTCAGACATGGCTCCAGTGTACTGAGAGAACTTTCTACCGTGATGGTGTCCAAGCACTAGTGAAACACTGGGATAAGTGCATTAGTGTAGCAGAAGATTATATAGAGAAATAAAGGGAGTCTTTACTCTCAGAACTGCTTTTCTTTCATTCTGCCCAATCAAAAGTCCCAGTTTGACTCGAACACCAGTACGCCAATATTTGTGACAATACCACAAGATTACAGAAAGGCATCCTGGATCAATTCTCATGATATAAGTTACAATGATTTACCTCTTATTATGCAATTTTATTTTTATATAATTGATGAGTTTATTTTGCACATCTTGAGATCATCTGAAATGCCCTGTAGCACTCCTCTTTTATTCTCTTTTTATTCAGATTTATTATTTTGGTGTTAGATATATATAAGTTTATAAATGCGCATATTAGAAGTGCACTATTGTGTTTGAGATCGGGTTCATGGTGAGGAACAGCAGATGTTAAACATTTACAGTAAATGCACAAGAATTTTACGACTGAAACTTTTCTCTGATGTTTTAAAGCCCAAAAATAACCAGGACGAATAAAATTAGAGGACAAATTATTCATGTCATTCTTGTTTTCTCAAGCCTTTAAGTAAAAATATTTAAATAATTTATTACTTTGGTTTTTAAATATTATTTCCATAAATATGTGTACTAAATAAAATTAAACAATAAATTAATAAAATTATTATTTCTTTCCCCTAAAATTACTTTTAGGATGTTTGTATTAGTTACTGATCACTAGTGCTGAATTTTTACTTTTTAAAGTTTGTAGTTTAAATAGCATTATATAGTTTAGTTTTTGTCAACTTTATTAATTTTAATAATATAAGTTTGACCATACTGTATATAGGTAATTTTTTTTTTATTAAAACGAAGTAGCTGTGTATAGTTCATTATTTGTATTTATTATTAATTTATCATTAATTTTTGCATTTTATATAATTTATTATTTTTTTATTTGTACTTATTATGTTTGATTTAAATGACCACATATTAATTAATTAATGTAATAATTAAAGTATTTTATTTATTTATTTATTTATTATTTCAAATGATTTTATGCTGCAACATGCCTGGGTATTTCCTCACTAAATATTTCCTTAGAAATGCTTTGGAAAAAAAAAAAACACTAAAATAGATCAGGAATGTAAAAAGTATGAACATTAAAGCTCGAGGAAACAGAGCAGTTCCAGATCGGTGTGATACATCAGACACAGATTGTCGACAAAATAACAGGAAACTGAAAGCTGAGTCGAGTGTGAGGAAGAACAGATCATCATTAGTAGATAAAATGAATGTTTTGTTTTTGTTTTTGTTTTTTTCAATCGTGATAAATGTGTGAAATATTTTAATGTCACAGACAGAAAAATCAATTCAGGGTAAACTCAAGGGACAAAACTCGTGGACTGTACTTCTTTTCCTTAATTATTCATTTTTGTTTGAAGTGTGTACAGTACTGTGTACAGGTTGATGTAATAATGTAATAAAAAGTGGCTCATCACATTGTAGGAGGAATCGAAACGAGTAGCCGTTCCTCATCCACCTCCTCCGTCCGTCCCCTACCTGGGACTGTTCAGAGATCTTTGTGAAGTAAACAGCTGTGAAGAATAAAAAGAATTGAAAACAATGTAACGTGTTGTATTATTTTATGTGTTAGAATTAAATTAGGGGCAGCGGTGCTCAGGGGGTTGATGCTCAGGGATTTGAGCCCTGCCACAGCTGGGTTGCTACTGTTGGGCCCCTGATTAAGGCCTTTAACCCTCCTCTGTTGGTGCAACCTGGATCTGTAAAAGTCTCTATTGATATAGAAAATATTGTTATACGGGCAATGTTGGCTCATATGGCTATGGCTCTAGGTTTCTGATCAGAAGGTTTTGTGTTTAAGCCCCAGCACTGCCAGGTTGGCATTGAGCAAAGCTCTTAACCACAACTGCTCCAGGGGGCGCTGTATCCTGGCTGATTCCAGCTTCTTACTGGAAAAATTTATTTCACTGTGCTGTAATGTCTGTTCGACAAATAATAAAAATTTTTAAAGGCATGGAGGGAAAAGATATATTAATATATTTATATATAACAGCTTTACGTTTGAATTAACATTGACCTTATTTGATTTAACACTGAACATGGCAATTTTGGGAACACCAGTTAGCCCAATCTACATGGCTTTGGACTTTGTGAGGAAACCCACCAAGCACGGGGAGAACATGCAAACTCCAGACACACAGAGTTGAGGTGGGACTCGAACCCGGCTCCTGGAGGTATGACGCTACTGTGTCGCCTTAGAAATGCAATTTTTAAAAATATAATCAATGAGCAAGTCAAAGGCGACAATGTTGAGAAAAAACTCCCTGAGGCGACTGGAAAGGGACCCATCGTCATTTAGGTGATATCAGATAGTGAGACCATAAATCAATCTCTGTCATAACTTTACTATAAACTCATCAAGTGTGGTGAAAAAAACAAGCTAGCTTTAAAATGTTCCAGATTTAAAACTGACTTAACAGTAACTCGAAGAAGATCCAACACGAATACAGTGTTTGTATAAATCTGTATTTTAATTGGATTTCATTTTAAAAAGAATGATATTAAATGAGTAAATGAGAACACAACTGATTTGCCGTAGAGAACTTTATCTCACATCATTTATAATCAGCCACCAGAAGGCCTGAGTTAAAATATAAGGAGGAAAAATAAACATATTTTAAATTGATTAAGAACTGATTTTTATGTTTAAGAGCTAATCAACGGCGTTTGTAACAGGAAGCGAACAAAAGCAGGAAATGATGACCTTATAAGGAGGAAACAACATGATGATGGACAGAGTGGTTTTTGTTTTGTTTTTGGGAGGGACCTACAGTAATCAACAACTATTATGAAAATGAACAGGAAATGATGACCATATAAGGAAAGTAGCGGCGGAAATAACATGACGGTGGACAGAGTGTGAAGGTTCTGTATTTGTGATTTAATCAAGAACTGATATAACAGGAAATGAACAGGAAATGATGACGGTAAACAAAGCATTTAAAGCTTCTGGATTGGATGATAAAAAGGCTGTGAAATCGCAGGATGGACAGGAAATCAAAACAGAAGCCTCAGCAAATTACCGGAGGGTCTGGGAACAAACGTGGCTCCCCTACAGTGGCTCACACCATTTCCTAATTGTTGATGCAGTTTAAAATGATCATTGAAATGAAAAACACACTGTACTGTACATCCTGCTGTCGGATTCTGAAGAGCATGTTGTAGTGCTGTGCAGAAAGAAAGAAAGCCTCTGTAATCTCTCGTTCTGCTGATTGTGCCACTGACTTATTGAGTCTTTATCGATATTTGTTGCAGGTCTTAACCTTATTTCACTAACGAGCTCGTCTCCTTTACAACCACCGAACAACTTAATGAAAAATGTCAAATTAGTGAAATTTGTGGTGTTCTGCAGAACTGGATACACACAGTTTTGCTCATGGTTACTCTGAGTGTCTGAAATGAATTTTACTGGTTTAAAGGAATTTAGCAAATTTTCTCTGTAGTGCATTGAGGAAAAACAATATTTCAAACTATACAGTAGTACAGTATGATCAAACTGTGTATTTAGGTTTTCGAATATATCAGGTAGAACAAAAGTTATTATTTTTATAAAGGGTAAATTTGACCCCTCCTGGAATATGGGAATGACGTCGCTAAAATGTAGAACTCCCAAAATAAGAATATTATTTTTATATTTTGGTCACAGAAACAACCGAAAACAACAATAAAAACACGTGATTATGTGTATCTGTGCTATTTCTTGGACTATGTGTCCAATTTTTTACATTTTTTTGCTGTCATGTTTGTATAGTCGGTTAAAATTAAATTAAGTTAGAGGACAAATTATTTGTGTCATTCTTGTTATCTTATTCTTGTTTTATATAAAAATATTAAAATTATTTATTAATGTGTTTTTTTAATATTATTTCCATGAATATGTGTACTAAATAAAATTGAACAGTGTTTTTTTCCCCCTAAAATTACTTAACGTATTAGTTACTGATCACTAGTGCTGAATTTTTACTTTTTAAAATCATATTTTAATAGATTTCATTTGTAGTTTAAGTAGCTTTATATATATATTTTTTGTATTTAATGTCAACTTTATTAATTTATTAATATGTTTGACCATATATAGTAAATAAACTTTTTTTTTATTAAAAAGAAGTATCTGTATATATTTAATTATTAATTTATTATTAATTTTATCATTTTCTATTATATAAATGTTCATATTTGTATTCACTATTTTTGATTAAAATTATCACATAAGCTTAATTCATGTAATAATTTAACATATATAAAAAAAAATGTCACTTTATACTGCACAATCCTGAGCCTTATATTGTATATGTTTATTTAAAAAATCACTTCAGATACTACGAAACACAGTCACATTCAGAATTTGAGCTACTGTACTTTTCCTACACTCGCCCAGTAAATGTAGGGTCACTTAAATTTAACGAGCCACATCTGAATCAGTTGATACGGTTTGTCAGTGGAATCAAGTGTGGCTCATGATTTGTGAATCAGCTCAGACACATCTGTGGTATTAACCATAAAAAAAATTACTCATGCCGGTGTTTTAAAATTGGATAAACCTCCATAAGAATAGTTTTCCATCACTCCATCTAGGAACTGTGGAGGTCAGTGGTGACCATTGCAGGTTAGGCTAATTGGCGTTCCCAAATTGCCCGTAGTGTGTGAATGAGTGTGTGAGTGTGTGTGTGTGCCCTGTGATAGATTGGCACCCCATCCAGGGTGTACCCCACCTCCTAGGATAGGCTCCAGCCCCCTGTAAAGTGATTTAGATGATGAGTGAGTGAGTAAGTAAAATTTGATTTATTTAGCCTGCAATACACATTAGAGACCACCAGATGGCAGCCATGTCCATCCACCGGAAGCTTGTCCACTGATGGAAGTCCAAGCCAAAGGAACATTATTGTATTTTACAGCTTGAACCTCCTTATGGAGCATTTATAAAGGATATTAAGTCAGTATTAAGTCATTTAGCAGACGTGGCAGTGCTGTGTGTGGGTTTAAATAAACGTATCAACGGTATAAAGAGGGAAAACTGTCCCCTAGGCTGCACTGAGCGCCATCTTGGCTGCGGTTGCCATGGCAGTGAGCCTCAGCTTCCGGGTGTGTGGTGGGCCACCAGGAGTTGGCTCGGCTGAGGGTTTTGTGCATGTGTGTGTGTGTGTGTGCGAAGATGTACAACGCTCTATGCATATACAGTATGCATGTCTGAAATATAAAACCAACGCTGCTACATTTTGTGTCTGTGTACAATCATTGCAAGATGTATTGGCACCCCTCCCACCTGTTCATCAGTGAAAAGGAAGAACCAGTGAGGAGAAGGTTATTCTCAGTACAGCACTAACAGGCTGTTCAAAGCTGCTGATGTAAATATAATGTAATGCTTTATGGCATTATAACCTGCAGGATCTCTCTGTTCTTAATGATTTTATTTTCCTTCAACTCCCCGAAAACGCTTTCCTACAGTAGGTTGTGTGTGGAGTCGAGGCTTTACACGGACCTATTACACGGCTCGGCGCCTCCTAAAGCACAGGCTGTCCCAAAAATTTGACATCATTTTGTAGTCTAACAACATAGCCAATCCTCGCTGCTCAAATGATCTCAAATTAGAACGAGATGTGTAAATACTAAGTTTAATGTTTTACATTTAATTCTGTGTTGCTATGCAACAGAAACTTGAAGATGAGGAGTTCAAAAAGTGTCTTGTTTTCAGTGATAAGGCCACATTGCATACGAATGGCCAAGTCAACAAGCATAATGTTCACACTTGGGGGGAAGAAACGGTTGAGCACATGAGGGACTCGCAGAGAGCGGACGTGTTGGTGCTGGACTACCAACTTGATATGCGGTTCGCATGTCGAACATTTGTGAAGCTTTTTGTGAAATCTGTTATGAAATCTCTATCTGTTTAAATATGTTGTTCAACATGAAGCCTGTTTAATTTCGTTTGCCGAGAACATGTAGTTACTCAGATATTCATATTTCAAATGATGTCAGATTTTTTTTTGGGACATCCTGTATAAGCGGAATAAACAACATCCTGTCTCAGGATAGACAAGACAATAACCGTGGCAGGTTAAAACCCAGTGTTTTTTTTTTTTTCATTATTATTATTATTATTATTCTTTACTTATACTGTATCTTTCGAAATGTCTGTGATGTCTTGCAACATGTTGCCGAGATCTCACAAACAAAAAAGCCTTTTTTTCTCACTTGAATTTTTTCATTGTTATTTTTTTCTACCCATGTCACTTCAGGGGCTCTGTAGTTTAATATTATTATTATTATTATTATTATTATTATTAAATGTATTCTTATTCCTTACTCCACTAGAGGAATCTTTATTAAAAGCATCAAGGTGTTGCTTAACAATTTTGTCCCTGTCGGTCCGCCATAGTATCCTGAGATTGACACTCGTGTGCCATAGTGTTCGCGTGCGTGTGTGTGTGTGGGGGGGGGGGTGCGCACGCGGGGGAGCGCGCGCGGAGAGAATGGAGCTCGCGCTGTTCTAACGCGTTCATACCGCGGTGTGAGAGAAGGGAAAAAGCGGAGAAGAAGAAGAAGTGGAGGAAAAGGAGGAGGAGGAGGAGAGGAGGAGGGAGAGGGAGGGGGGGGGACATGTAGTGCATTTAGATTTAACCACACTGCAAAAGAAAAAAAAACAGATAGAAAGATAGATGGACAGATAGACTACAAGCTCGCGCTCATTCCTCCGCCCCTTTCTCTCTCTCTCTCTCTCTCCACCACTCTCCTCGCGTGCCACTATTTATTTCTCATGCACATTTTTTTCATCTCTCTCTCTCTCTCTCTCTCTCTTTCTCTCTCTCTCTCTTTTCCTTTCCTCCATGCTCTGGAATATGATCATCTGAACCACACGCCTGTAGTGTGTATCATCCCTCACATTTCCACCCCCGGAATTATCCATCACTCTGCGTCGGCGCGCGAGACACCATGAGCGGCTTGATGATGTTATTATTATTACCATTATTACTATTATTATTATTATTTTGTCATTTCTGCGCGATCGTCTCTTCCTGCCAGTGCTGAGGGAGGATCTGTTTTAGCATGCGGAGGATTTGAGGAGCGCGAGCGAGGTCCAACACTGATGGAACATGTCCTATGTTCCCTTTCAAGGTAAGCTGTCCACTGTCTCAGCACCGCATCCAGGCGTCCTCCTCCTCCTCCTCGTCCTCCTCCTCCTCCTTGTCCTCCATCCATCCCTCTCTCCATCCCTCCATCTGCCGTGCGCTAGTGCCGCCGAATGCCGATCCACAGATAGCGTGACGTTCTGTAGCGGTGCATGCATCCAAGTCCCGGTTCCTGCTAGCGGCTTAGCACTGATCGAGCTCACAGCGGTGCGCCTGTCAGCGCTGCACATCTGGATCAGACCGTTACCCCGGGGGGTGTGGGGGGGTGTGGGGGGTTTAGCTGCTGCACTAATTCACATCTGGATTGGTTAAAAAAGTCATCATCATCAAAAGTCTTCATCAGAAAGGAGACTCGTCTCATCACTCCTCTCATCTTTTCTTCTTCTCTTCTCTTCTTTTCTCTTCACTCCTCTCCTCTTCTTCTCTTTTCTCACCACTTCTCTATTCTTTTCTTCCCCTCTCTTCTCATCACTCCTCTCTTTTTTCTTCTTCTCTTCTCATCACTCTTCTCCTCTTTTCTCATTACTTCACTTTGTTTCTCATCCCCTCTGTATCCTCTCATTTTTCAATTTTTTTAAATTTCTTTTGCCCTTGTGGTCTTCTCTTCTCTTCACTCATATTTTTTGACATTTGTCTCTTCTGTTCTTTTCTCATGTTATTTTTCATATTCTCTCCTTTTTTCGAGATTTCATGCTCCGTTTTTCCAATCTGTTCTTCTTGTTTTTCCTTCTCTTCTTTCCCCACACTCTTTTTCTTTACTCTTCTGTTTTTTGCTTAAGTTTCTTTTCTTTCTTGTCTTTCTTACTGATCTTTCTTCTCTTTTCTTTTTTCCTCACACTTACTTCCTCATCTCTTCTTTTTCTTCTTATCACTCTTTGTCACACTATTTTCTTTATTTTCTGTTCTTGTTCAGTTCTCTTTTTTCCTATCTCTATTTTATTGCCCTTATTTCTTCTCCTCATTCATGATTTCTTTTTGCTTTTCTTTCACTGTTTTAAAATGCACTGTACACTCAGAGATCACAACTTGCTTGTGTCTGCGTGTGTGTGTGTGTGTGTGTGTGTGTGTGTGTGTATGTCTGCACTCATATCCATTTGCTGCAGCAGTTTACCCATAAGCACTTTTAGCTCCATCACGTCCTCACACGGAGGGAAACACTCACTCACTCACTCACTCACTCACTCACTCATCTTCTATACCGCTTTATCCTGTATTCAGGGTCGCGGGGGCCTGGAGCCTATCCCA
>JAQMYL010000019.1:1007856-1020544 GCA_030014365.1 Clarias pachynema
ATTTGGTTTACGAGTGTTTTGGAATACGAGCTTCCACTTCCGGAACGAATTATGCTCGTAATCCGAGGTTCCACTGTACTATACTTTAGTACATACTATACTGTAGTAATTACTATACTATACTATACTATATTATAATAAATACTGTACTGTACTATACTATACTATAGTAATTACTATAGTAACTGCTCATTCTGTGCACTGTGGCTTCTCTCCTCCAGGATCGAGGGTTCGATACCCGCCTCAGGTCTGTGTGTGTGTTTGCATATTCTCCCTATGCTTAGTGGGTTTCCTCCTACAGTCGGAAAACATGCAGATTAGGCTAATTGTTGTTGTTGTTAACACAGAGGACCATCAATCCGCACAACAACTTGGCACAATCCTCCCATTTTCATCCGGGCTTTTAACCGGCACTGCATGCAGTGGCTTGGTAGTATACGATGTGACAACACAAAGATGGCGGGCTTGAACATTCCTACGATCCTCACATTCCCAAACCAACAACTGGGGCCTTAGCCGCCTGAGCTACAGTACAGTACCACTCCCCTGCAGATTGGGCTAATTAGTGTGTAGTGTGTGTGAATAAATGTAGTGCCATGTAATGGACTCACCTTGTACCCTGTGATAGGCTCCGGGCTTCCCGAGCCCATGAGTGAGTGAGGCTGTTCACTCGTTGATTTGGTGAAGTTCTCTGCCAGGAGAAACAACGTGTTAATATAACATTCGAGGTCTCCAGTGTCCGCACTTTGTAACAGTCCTTCATAGTTTCTTTCTTCGTTGTGTTTTGAGTTTCTGTTAATTGGCTTTTTTAAAGCATTGTGTGAAGTTTTCTTTTCGGAGCCCAGTAATGACTTTCCTTAAGCGTTGATGTGTTAATTGAGCTTTTGATGTATTTTATTACGTGTTTCTGTGTTTGTTTGGGGTTTTAATAGTTTTTGTTGCGAGTTTATGAGCTGGAGTTGATGGGTTCATGTGTTGGTGTGTCGATTCATGTCCTTACAGCATAAAACACACACACACACACACACACACACACACACACACACACACACACACACACAAAAGCATGCACTCATTCAGATTTCTCCCCTTAAGGGCTCGCAGTCCGTCCGTGCAACTTTCATTCTATTCTTCATACCTCATTGCTTATTACATGAACACACACACACACACACACACGCACACTCACACACACATGCATGCACCCCCCTCTCTCATACTGTGTGCATTACAGTAAGACACTTGGCGTGATGTCCTCCCACTGTGCAGCAGTGAGTGATGTCCAAACAGAGCCCTGGTGGTGTCTGTAAGCCACCTGCTCCTCTTTCATTGGTATTGAAGTGGACGCTACCCAGTGTCTCTCTCTCTCTCTCTCTCTCTCTCTCTCTCTCTCTGGCATTTTGTCACTTCTTTCCCCTCTCCCTGACTTTTTCTGCTGGATTTTGTTAGATTCATACACTCAATAATCTGTTTATCGTCGGGTGTATTTATAGAGGATCTCAAGGATGAGTAATGAAGAATGCAGGTGTAATAACAGACTGACTTCCAGCTGTGTGTGAGCACTTTGCTCATTTTACATCAAATGAGGTCACAGCTTTAACAGCTTCCTCTGACCAGCCGCTGTCAGCATCACCTGTATAGTTAGATTTGATGCTGTGGAAAGACGTTTGTTCCTGTAATATTTTACATTAATTATCTTTGTAACCCTAGAAAACCAGCTTTTCTAAGTAACATGACTGTAAATAGATCATCACCCATATCCATCATGATATACCAAACTATAATATTTTATACCATATACTACACCAAAGCCTCATAATAATACAAAATGCACTTAGTACAAATACTCTAGTACAAATACTCTAGTATAGTATATTATGCCTTGGCTTAGTATACAATATTACTTATTGTATACAACTGTATATATTCACTTATATTCTATACTATATCATTACTGTATATATGCATTATATATTGATATATATGATAATACAGTATATTATAATATGTTAACATTATTAATATTACATTAATATAATGTAATGTACATCACAGTATTTTTCTGTGAAACTGTAAATACATTATTTTGCCTGACTATTTATACTATATTACTTATTATCTGCTATATTGTATAACATATTATATTACTTAATATTATATTATATTAATATTATTTTTATTTTTGTGAAGCTGCTTTGCGACAATGACCATTGTTAAAAGCGCTATATAAATAAAATTGAAATTGAAATTGAAATCGAAATTACAACATTACTTATTAAAACACTCTATTATAGTATATTACGCCTTTGCTTAGTATGCAGTACTTTATTACTTATTGTATACATATATACATATACATTATATATTTACTTATATACTACAGTATATTACATACTACATACTATACTATATTATATTATATATGTTTACTTGTATACTATATTGTATAATATACTATATTACTACAGTACATTACTCACTATGAATACTCTACTGTAGTATATTATGCTTAGTATAATATATTATAAGCAAAAATATGGGTTTTTTCCAGACATTTGGAGAAATGCAGCTGAAAATGAAATTTTATATCTCTTTAAATAGCAGCCCAACAAATATTCACCACTACAATTATGTTTAATGTTAAACATACATATTTATTTTAATAATTAAACATTTATTTGGAATATCAACAAAATAATGTCATGACAATTGTTCTGAATTATGACATTTATAAAACGAAGGATAATGCGATCCTAACTTCTTGTAATGATAGGGGCGGGGCTTTTGTACACCAAATAAAGATGTTTACATTATGCAAATAAAAACCGATTCCCCAGTTTTAGATTGAATGCAAATGTTCATACGACAACTGAATGCAAGGCCTAGCACGACTCACTGGCTTAATATTCAAGCGATTATTATTTAGTTTAAAACTAGTGATCACAAAACACTTTACATGCAGTTGCAAATCGCAAAGGACAATTACCAACGTTGTCACCTCTGTTAGATTAAATGTGACTTAAATTACATCAGAAAGATGAAAATATTTAGAAATATACACATTGGTCAACAACAATGTACCATTATCAGATCTGACCTGGCACTTTTCAGAAGTGTTTTCTGCTATACAGTTAGTTCTGACCAAGCTATCTGATTGGACGAGAGGCATTCCACAAGCGGTGATAATAGAGGGTAACAGCACTGGGATGTTTAACTAAATGTATAACAAGTCTCAGCGTGGGTGAGAGTAGGTCTGTACGGGCCACAGTACTGAGGAGAGAGCAGCTGCCTGACAAAACCCACATTCACAGCCAGTCACAGAAGCACTTTCAGCAAGAACACACATCTGATAACGTTATGTCGTCTTAAACAACACGCCGTCTCCTTAATAACTGCTGCTTAATTACAACATTAGTTGCTACATATACACTTCTACATTTTACTCTGACCAAAATAAATAAATAAAAAAAATCACACACTCTAATATTTTGTCCTACTTGCTTTGACTTTGATTACACACACAGCGTGGTGTCCAGTTCACATGTGAAAATGATTCCTCATGCTCCCAGAGCCACTCTCGCACAATCTGGAATATGGCCCTGGAATATGCTCTGTGCCATCAGGGAAGAAGAATGACCACATAGATGTGATAACCTGATCATTCAGGACATTCAGGTCGTTCAGGACTTCATTTTATTGCCACATAACGTTGCTGAGTCTAGACCTGAGCAACTGAAGAAACTCCAGATCATATCACTGTCTCCAGAGGCTTGTACAGTGGACACTATGCATGACACTTCATGCGCTTCCCTTCTTTCCCTGACACGCCCATCGCTCTGGAATAGGCTCAATCTGGACTCATCAGGTCACATGTAAATGCTCTTACTTTCACTATTATCCAGTTCCAGTTGTTTCAAATTGCCTTAATTGATTTTCTTGATTTGCTTGATGCAGGAAAATAATTCGATCCTTCTGAGACAGTGATATTGTTTACTGTTTATTGTTCAAGGCAGTGTACTTCACTATTTACAGTATCTATATATACAATATATACAGTGGGGCAAAAAGGTATTTAGTCAGCCACCAATTGTGCAAGTTCTCCCACTTAAAAAGATGAGAGATGCCTGTAATTTTCATCATAGGTATACCTCAACTATGAGAGACAAAATAAGAAAAGAAATCCAGAAAATCACATTGTAGGATTTTTAATGAATTTATCTGCAAATTATGGTCGAAAATAAGTATTTGGTCAATAACAAAATTTCATCTCAGTACTTTGTTATATACACTTTGTTAGCAGTGACGGAGGTCAAACGTTTTCTGTAAGTCTTCACAAGGTTTTCACACACTGTTGCTGGTATTTTGGCCCGTTCCTCCGTGCAGATCTCCTCTAGAGCACTGATGTTTTGGGGCTGTCGCTGGGCAACACGGACTTTCAATCTGGAGACTGGCTCGGCCACTCAATCAGTGGATGACTAAATACTTTTTTGCCCCACTGTACATATGATGTATATGTGTTAGGATGTAATATACATGCGTATTGTTAGTAAACTATATACAGTATAAATGTATATTACACTGGATTGTGTCATATATATAGAGTATACCGCACCACATTACACCAGTATACCATGTATGCAGTACTGCACTACACTACACTGTAATATAATACACTGTATACTCTACTGGACTATATTAATACTAAAAACACATCCCAGAGCCTGGAGATACAAATATACACACATTACTCAATTAGTGAATAGACAGATTATAATGCATTATGTGTGCGGCATTTATGATATGTTATGCCTACTATTTATCATAAATTAAATTCATTCATAACCCATTTTTAATGCAGGATTAGGCAAAGTTACCAACTAATCATGGTTTACCATAGAAATAATAATAATAATAATAATAATGAGGTTTTATTGTGTTTTACAGTGTGCTGCTAGAGGCAAGATTAAACTTTTTGAGCTAGTTTGATAATATCGTGTTTCCTCTTAATTAAAAGTTTGTTCAGTCTGGTTTCTCTCTCTCTCTCTCTCTCTCTCTGTCTGTGTGTGTGTGTGTGTGTGAGTGTGTGTGTGTGTGTGTGTTGGGACGGAAAGGCAGAAGGAAGGTGTGTACATGTGAGTGATCGGCCTCAGGGTAATAATACAATGACACAGTTCTAAGTCTATCTCTGGATTGAGGACAGATTATCACTATAATTATTCTTTATCTCTCAGGACACGGCGTCCGGCCTGTTTTTCTCAACGGGGCATGTCACACGCATGTGCACACACACACACACACACACACACATGCATGTACACACAGCACACATTTACTCAACATACAGTCAGCTCCAAAATTATTGGCACCCTTGATACGACCACACAAAAAAAACTATTGGCACCCTCACAATTAATATTTCTAGCATCCTCACATTAAGAGCGTGAAAGCACTGAGCATCTATGTTTTGAAGGATCTTGGTCACCTTTTACAATTTACTGTACAATGATTTAAAGATGTAGGAATAACATTATAAAAGTATGTTGTACTTTTTATCCATTAATAGAGGATTATCAATTGTTCCAGAACAAACAAACAGCCCTCGTTAAAGGCGCTTTCCCCCCCCCAGTGACTCTTTTGGTTCTTGGTGAAGTTCAGCAGCTTGACAGCGCACAGCTAAACTGCAGATCTGCAACTTTGCCTTCTATAGGAGCCTCGTTAACCCTCTACTGCTCATGCACTCAATGCCCAGTCAAATCTTTATTTAAAAAAATCTTTTAAAACTTTTTTTTTTATAATTGTTGTTGTTGTTATGGCACTTTTGGTATGGATACTGGGTTAATGTGTTAAAAGCATAAAAGACAGCAGCAGCTCTATAGGAGACTAAGAGCAATACTCTTTGGGGGTGCCAATAATTTTGATGCACAAATGAATTATTATTATTTTTTTAAAATAATTTGTTAGATGAAAGATAATCATGGTGTCACACACACACACACACACACACACACACACACACACACATATATATACATACATATATATATAATCTACTGGGTGAGGTGAAACCACACACACACACATACTGTAAGCACACACTCATACACCCGGAGAGTTTAAGGTGAAGTAAGCGTTTTTCTAGCTGTTTATGGATACAGTCTGCAGCAGGAATGACACTGCAGTGTTGAAAATATTCCATTCAGGACAGAAATGCTGTACAATGCAAATATGCAGGCTTCATTCAGAATTCAAAACTCACCTCGCTGACGATTTCTCACCTAAACTAATATAACCTGAGGGAGGAGGGGGAGAAAGAGGGATAGAGAGAGAGAGAGCAGGAAAAAAGGAGCAGGACGTTTTGAGAGAAGGTACAAGATGTTATAAAGAAAAGAGACGAACAAGCTGCAATATGAACAGAACTGAGGAACAGCTACGGCTCCGACTGATCGAAATCCCAAATAAAGAGCATAATATTAACCAGTGTGAAGTATGATCGGTTACGATTGCGCAGTCGTTAGCGTGCGCGTGTGGGTTACGAAGAATTATTGCGCCAATAACAAAAGTGACGAAAGATATCAAGTACCAAGCTCTGATCCCACATGGCTGAACTGAATGAATTCCGAAGTACATTTAAGTTATTTTGTTTTGATTAAATGCACTTGGTTAAAATCAAGTTTATTTTACGTCTATATTACATATTATATACATCTGTTTGTGTGTTTTGTGTATTATCGCTTTCAGGACAAGCATCAGTTACCACTAAAAAAACATAGCTTGAAATAAATATAACTGGAACCACAAACGTGTGAACTTGACTAGAACATGTGACTGACCGATAGATGCTGTAGTCCAGCGCCTCCAGGGCACTAGCATGAAAGTTTCCTTTATCAAAAGGTGTGTCTCCAGGGTACAAACCAAAGTCTGGACGGGTTTCTGGACAGTTAGACAATGGTCGCAGCTTATAAAGCAGGAGGAAGAAGCAATGCCTTGGGGCAAAATGAGGAGACTGGATGATGTTTTTAGGTGGGCAGTGAGACGGTGATGATATTCTCAGTGAGGCAGAGTGGCAGAGCGAATTTCACAGCATGGCATGGTGGCACGGCGGGGCAGGGTGTGGCAGAGCAAAGTTGTCAGTACGGCATGGAGGCAGTGAAGGGCAGGGTGGCAGAGCGAAGTGCTCAGCACAGCATGGTGGAAGAGCAGGCCATAGTGGTGTAACAATGTTCTCAGCAGGGCAGGTATGGTGCTGAAATGGAGCAGGGTGGAAGGTCTAAACTTTGTTGTCTTGTGGTCTAGCCTGGGCTGTGAAGGTTGTCACGTTGACCTCCAACAGAAGATCTGTGCTTAAGCCTGAGGTGTCGGCCTCGACCTAGAGCTCTTCATTGATGATCACCCTGTCTGTTACCAACCGTCCCCCAAAAAATATCTAGCTGCGGCTCATACCTGAACTTGAGGAAGTGCCTTTTTAGCAGAGAGTTGAGCTTGTTGTGGTTCTTGCCCTGGTACTAGGTGCTCCACCTACTCTCGTGACACTTTGTTGACCAAGGATAGCACAAATTGGAGACCGGCATGGGATCTTGCCAGTACAATTGTCACGGTGCCCGGCTCTTCTGCTGCATCCATTTGCCACTCTTACATTTTTGTCAGGATTTAAATACCGAGATGGATGCAGGTGCAGGCTTTTCTTTAATAAGCTGAAACAGACCAACCAATCAAGAATAAACACAAAACATGTGCACTTGATGAGAGAATGTGATATGCTCTATAGCTCCATGAGGCAACCACGAGAATGCTTTTGATATGCTGCAATAAAAGTAGTTAGTATCACGGCTTTATGCACATGACATGTTCTTATGTCCTGTGTTCTGATATTCAGAGATTTTTGCTGAAAGTGAGCTTTATATTGACGTGGCCTGATAAACTGCTATACGGGACATCAGACCTCTATCACTCAAGACCAGTTGGCTGATTTCATTCATTTTTTTTTTCACTGATACAGATGGTCGTTAGAATCGCATGTCCTTTCCGAACGGTGTTTTTTTTTTTTTTTAACACTTTCTTTAAATCTCAGTCTTACAGCCTCACATACTGTATGAATTCACATCTCTGAGAAAGAGCGAGAGACTGAAGGAAGCTGGCTGGGTGGGTGGGGGTGCTGAGAGACAGATGGGTGGAAGGTGGAGGGGGTAGAGGTGACGGGAGAGAGATGAAAGGAGGCTGCCAGTGAGTTTGTTGGGAAGTTGGAATTCATTTTTTTTTTGGACTTGTATTAGAAAAGGTCTTTTTTTTTTTTTCATCGTACCAGTACACCATGTGCTCCTTACAGCGCAGTCTCGATTTCCAGATTTTTTTTTCTTAATGATTAGTACAGCCACAAAGAAAAGAAGAAAAAAAAAAGATTCCTTCCTGATGTCATGTCCAGGTCTGATCTTATTCCACCAAACTCTTCAAGAGTGAAGAGTTTCCAAAAAAAAAAGAAGTGCAAACTGGAGGAGTTTAGGAGGAGGAAATAAGAAATAAACCTGCCGGTGCTACCAGGGAAACCATGGCAACCAGCTGTAAACTTCAACACAGGAACACGCACTTCCTGCACTCTCACACATCTCTGTACGAGGCGGAGGCTTATTTTAACCTGTTTTTTTTTTTGTCTTTGCTTAAGCACAGAACTACTAAAACTCGCTTTCAGACACGTCACACCTCGGGCTCGATCCTAATTGGCTACTTGTTCTATTAATGCGTTAACGTTTCTATAGTAACAGTTCTAATCTAAGCCTAACAACTAAAAATAAAAACGAGACAGTAAAATGTTCTGTTAGGAGACATTTATATAACGTTTATGGAAGGAGTCTCCAGTGTCAGAGTTGAAAAAAGGAGGAGCCAGTAAGATGACAAACTGGGCACCAATCCTTAACATGGCCGACCATTTTTTAAATCCGGATTTTTTTTTATGACTCCCGTCACTCCTTGGAACTGTCCTCATGTCAATTTCATTTGAGGATCCCAGAGCTGCTGTTTCAAGGTGTGCTCATAGAAATTTATAGATGTTCCTTTTTAAGATGCTCCACAGGTCCTAAGTAGATTTTTTTTTTTTTTTTACCTTTTAAGCCCAAAGCACTCAAGGAGTCAGTGGTGTTTTTTGCAGAATGAGATACAGTACGTACATTGGAAGGGAAGGCATGGAACTGGAAAAAAACCCCACACAGCTAACTTTGTCCTGTAATACACCTATATGTTATAAAATAAATTTTTCTGTTTTGTGTGAAATCGTTAAGAATAATGTTATACATTATAAACATTATCAATTGTGTACACACCCCGAGGTGAAACAGGTCAGTCTTGACTCTTAATTGTGGTGTGTAGTGTCCTGTTTTACATACTGTATAAAATAAGGACTAACTTGCACTTTAGAGCATGGACATTAACGCAGCTGCTGTCACACACATCATTCCATTCCATACTTCATGTTTTTCAGTATACAATTACACTTTTGTGTGATTTATATATTTCTATTCGATTTCTGGCAGTCTGTGTGTTTGCATGAAGTTTGCATGTTCTCCCCCCGTGCTTCGGTGGGCTTCCTCCCTCAATCCAAAGACATGCGGATGAGGCTAACTGGCGTTCCCAAATTGCCCGTAGTATGCGAGTGTCTTACCAAGGTCGTAAAAATGGGAATAAATACAAAGGTTTAATGTTGGCAACTTGGCGACTTTCTTGCTAAATGTGGCGACTTTCCAAACCCTCTTGGTGACTTTTTTTTTGACAAAAGCGACTTGCGACAAATCTAACGACTTTTTCGGAGACTTTTCAGAACTTTTGGAGACTTTGCCGTGAGCCCCTCCCCCCATCCCAGGCAGTCAGTCTCACCGTAGCATCCCGCAGCCGTCCCATCTGCAGTCTGTCAAACCGCTGTGTGTCCACACTGCTAATGGATCGCGCATTGTTTACAAAGCAGAATGTAAATGTAAAAGTTTCTTCACTGTCACTCTACAATCAATCATTGTCAACATTTCTCGCATTTCTCGCACTGTGTGTGTGTGTGTGTGTGTGTCTCTCTCTATGACAAAGTAAAAAAAAAAATCTAATTGACAAAGAAACAACTGAAAATAGCTCATTCACAGTTCTAAGCATATTTACAGTGTCTTTTACTGCAATGATAATCACCATGAGCCTCCATATGGTCTCTCGTTGGACTGCAGTGGTTCTTAGATGGATGGATGGATGGATGAATGGATGGATTCTATTTCTATTTCATTTATATTTTATTGTAACTTTCGCAAATCTGTAAATTTAATGAAATTCTATCTTTAGTTTAATTATATTCCTCAAGTGCAATTTTCCTGTTATTGTAGTGAAATCTCCTCATTTTAAGTCACAGACAGTCATATAAACATTTCCCTAATACTGTACATGTACGTGACAAGTAAAATTCTTCTTTTTTTATGTTCATTGAATTAAAATTTATATATAAATAAGCCATTAGGAGCCCAGTTTAGGAAGAAAAAAACAAGAAAGAAAAGGACAAACTGGTAAAAATGTATGTAGTTATGCTTTCTCTTCCTGAGTATAATATTATGTATTTAATAAAATTGGTTAGTATAAAACTTCATCCAGAGAGCTATATACTGTACACTAGAACCGCCACTGGCGCCACCACCTTGTTGGAGAAGGATGGACCACTGGTTCACTGACCAGCAATAACTCCATCCATCTGGACCATCCTGTGTTAATGTCTGTATTTGAGCTTTGGTTAGGGATGCCGGATTGTAGCTACACACCCAACTGCCAGCCTTTGTAGGATCCTGCATCGAGAGGAAGTCAGGAAGAGCTTCAAATACCAGTTTGTTCCTTAACATAACTGCCATTTTATTGCCATTAAGTTATCTAAGAAATTTCCCTTAATAATATTTTCTCTGACAAAATCCATCTGTCCTCCAAATCACTCAAAACGTTTTTCACAGTTTCATCATGTCTATTCTGTTTTCGTGAAATAATAGTGGTTTTTCTTAAACACTACACATTGCCTGTATGGCGTAAGAACTGTGACTGGTGTAATAATGTGGAATAATTAAGATCACCCGGAGAACTAATTAACAAACCTGTCTGAGACCGATATGGATTATCTTACGGAAAAAAAAACAGCCTACACGTGTACGCTGTGTCACTTGCATAAGAACACAGGAACACGGTGTACCCAAAAGATGTACTCATAATAGTTAGCAACGTACTGTTGTATAAGTGAAATAAAACACTTCATGATGTGATGTTATAGAAAAAGAATACACCTTGTGGTGAGAATAGTTACGTGATCTGGTCACCATGGTAACCTTGGTTGCATGTTATTATTATTATTATTATTATTATTATTATTATTATTACTACTACTATAAGACTTTGCTTTTTTGCAGTATCGTGCGTATGACCCTTGACCTTTTGAGACACCAGGAATATGACTCTACAAACAAACATTTGACACATAAAAAATATATACAATTATTAATTATTAAGTTTAAAAACAAGTGCAATTATAACCTAAAATGGAGATCATCTGTTATTAATGTATTTCTAATGAGTGATCATTTTCCTGCCTCTTCAACAGTCACATGTTTCATATGTAAATATATGACACACTGTATCCTGAGTGCTATATAGGGAGAGAGAGAGAGAGAGAGAGCGATGCAGAGAGAGGGAGAGAGTTCTCATGGAAGGCTAGGTTGCTATGGGAACAAGCCACCATTTTTCTCTTTTCCCTTTTCCCAAAAAAAGGTATCCTTCTCCCTTCTTGTTTCCCCCTCCATCGTCGTCCACCCTCGGCTCTCCAACTACTTCACATCCACCTCTCTAACTTCCCTGTTCGCCCCCGTCATTACTCCATCGCTCCGTCTCTCGCGTTCTGCCTCTCCCACACGTTTCAGCACTCCCTCCTCCTCTTCCTCCTCCTCCTCCTCCTCCTCTTCCTTCTCCTCTTCCTTTTTTCTCTCTCTCCCTCTGTCGTTCTCTGTCCATCTCTCTCTCTCTCTCTCTCTCTCCCCTCTTGCCTCTCTCCCCCTCTCTCTTTGATCATCCCTCTCTTTACCGCTCACTTCTGTTCTATTCTTTTCCTGGTTGTCATGGCAATATGCTGGGGGCGTGCAGGAGTGTGAGAGAGAGAGAGATGGAGCGAGTGGGCGTTTCGGAAGTGACATCTCTCGGGCAGTAACCTTGTTTCCTGTACTCAGGGTTCGGGGAAGAGGATGATCGCAGCAACAGCGATGCCGTGTGGCCGATCGGGTTTAGTGACACGTTAGAGCATGCATCGTTGCAACTCAACAGGAACTTCCTGATAGCTTTAAGAACAGTTTTCCGAATTTAAAAGCGCTGATTTGTTTTTTACGACTGTCAGAAATTTATAAACAGCATTATATGTTTATTCTTAGTTCGGATTAACTCGAAGGTTTAACAGTAGTTTGTGTGGCCACATATTGCATTTTTTCCATTTTTTACCCCTCAGAAGTCAGAACTTTAAATGGTTCAATCAGAATGCATAAGTCATAACTTACTAGGCGTCAATAGTGTATTGATTCTTAATATCATCAGCTTGCTCATCAGGGACAGTCTTATCATTTTGATTCATACAGATTCACATTTCATACAAACTTAAATAATTCTTTTGATTGTGTAAAGCTGCTTTGCGACAATGTCAATTGTTAAAAGC
>JAQMYL010000019.1:1020644-1032113 GCA_030014365.1 Clarias pachynema
CTTAAATAATTCTTTTGATTGTGTAAAGCTGCTTTGCGACAATGTCAATTTTTAAAAGCGCTATACAAATAAAATTGGATTGAATTGAATTGAATTGATATATATTTAGTGAATGAAAATAATTGAGGCAATTGGAGCATTTTGTTTTAGCCCTATTGTATCATAATGTGCATTTGATCTATTTATAGTTACATTATTGCTCAACGTCCATGTTGTTCTTTTAGTAGCATCTCTTTTTTTCTCCCTTGGAGTGAAAGAATTGGCATGTTACTAAGAAACCTCAAACCTATATATCTGATTGTTATATCTGAAGTGCTAACAATGGAGACTCCCTCCATAAATGTTACACAATCCTCCTTATTAAAAAAAAAACCCCAGGATATTATTCATTCAATAATTCATCTTGTGTACCGCTACTGTCTTGTATATTTGTGCCCTTGAGACTTTGGACGTGAGGCTGGGTACACCATGGACAGGGTGCCAATCCATCGCAAGGCACACACACTCACACATTACAGGCAATTTGTGAACGCCAATTAGCCTAATATGCATGTCTTTGGATTGTGGGAGGAAACCGGTGTACCTGTAGGAAACCCACCAAGCACAGGGAGAACATGCAAACTCCACACACACACACACACACACATAGACCCAAGGCGACCCTGGAGGTGCGAGGCCACAGTGCTGACCAGTACGTCACCACGCCTTATGAGACGTATATAAAAAGTATGAGAGCTGTTACTGTACAGTAGCAATGACACCGTGTCTAGACCAGAGCATTAACATTAACATAAACCTGTGATGTGCGTCTGCACTAATGTCAGAGCTGAGGTTATAGAAAATTAATCGACACCTTCTGACCAGTCGCGAACCATAATTCAGCACCGCCGTGCTAAAACAATGATTACTTCAGCTGGTCTGACGCCTTTTTAAAATAAAATAAAAATGACAGAAGAACATCGCACATCAGCTTTAACCTCAGCCAAAACAAAACCTTGATAAAAAGGATATATATATAGATCCATGTGATTTTTTTGTTTGTTTGTTTAATATATATTTTTTTACTATAAGTCAGGTTGCGGTGTCTCTCCCATCCTATAATGTTGAGTGGAAATGATATGATGTAGTATTCTGTGTGTATAATCATCTCCCGGGAGCGCTCGAAGAGATGCATTCATGTCTCAGGGCGAAAGGGCTTTAGTGGTATTGTTGCAGTTCTTCAGAGTGGGAGGCTAAAAAAGCTGACACCGGAGCGGGTCAGAACCCTCTCAGCGTCGTCATTAGCGCGTCCGTTGGGGAGGATGAGGGGTGGGGGGGGTGGGGTTGATTATCCACATCGTTGAACTCCTGAGCTAAAAATAAACCACGCAATATCTCAGTACGCCCCGGGCTAATAACACACAAATACAAGAGCAAAAAAAAAAAAAAAAACTGCAGTAGGCCTGAACTGGTTTCCTGTTAACACATTTCCGACCCCATTATGTTATCGATAACACTTTTAGATAATAACTTTCGGAGATGAAACAAAACAGCGCTTGGATGCTCATCGTTTTTTTTAACATACAGTACGATGCGAAGAAGACGAAAGAGAAAAAGTAATGCGGTATGACGTCTTCTATGAGGTTTGCTTCAGAGACGTGACCTTATACAGTACTGTATCAGCTCTGAAAATGTCAAACACCGAAGTCAAATAAATCCCAGGAGGTGTAAATCAGTCTCGGGAAGAGCTAAACTCAGCCTCTGCTTCAGCTGATATCGTTTATTTTAAATAAATTCCTGTAATATATAAGGATTTTAATATAATTATATAATCCCCACTTAGCTACACCTCTGACAGAGTTCATATTTTATCTTTACACTCATGGTTAAGGTTGTAGCAAACAAATACTGTACACCATGACCCGGCTAGTCACTCAGCTAGCTAGCATGTATCTGCCAAAATCTTTTCTACAAACCATAAACAAGACACAGTGACGATGAAAACAGAACAATCCTATCCGGAAGATCAACATTTACCTCAGATTTGTTGGAAATGTACTAATAAAATGCTTTATTTGACTGATATTACACTTTAAAAACATTTAGCATCGACTGCTAACTGGATATCCATCAGCTGCTTTAAAATGGAGGCGTGTGTTAGTGGAGTGACTGTGTGATGCCGTGTTACATGTGTAGAGCGTACATGTGCATCAATACCTATTACCTATGTTTTTCTGTTTAAAAAAATATATATATACAGTTTATTGTTTGTTTTTTTGTGAGTTATAGCCGAAACAACAGGAAGCGTCTTATAGCTCGGGGTTCAATTTGAAGTTTTAGGAGACAAATTATACTAGGAATGAATTAGGATCTCAACTCAGCTGCTCAATTTTATAATGTAGAATGATGCACAAGAATGTAGTGATTAGCCTTTACACCATTTTAAGTGATACACGTTTTTTTCGCTACACATTCTCCCTCAGACGCCTTAAACCCTGGCAGTAGAGTTCGATATTGACAGTCTTTCCCCGGGGACGAATTCTCGCTGCACAATGCTGCGAATGTTGAAAAAGATGATGAGCATGCACTAAGTCGAGCTGCGGACCTGCCTCGTCTTTTTCGCTCGTGAAGATGATGGAGACTCTTCCACTGTGAAGACTGTTGCTTCGTCTCACCCATACACCCAAGTTCCGTCACCTGTAATGATCCTCGTCCTGAAGGACGAGTCGTCCATGGCATGCTGACGGAGTTGTTGGCACAGAACACGTGCATCACATGTGAGAATTGCCTGGACTGTTCTGTATGGCAACACCGCGTGTGCTACTACAATGGCAGCATTGTTATGGATTGTTCTCTGACGATCATCATGCACAAGTTGCCGGTTAATTTTGACATTTTTGGGGGGCTGAGCTGATTGAAGGTCATCCTGATCTCACGTTGTCTTTCAGTGATGCGCGTGCCACTCAGAATACCTCAAACGACTTTTAGCAGCATCGCTAAAGACTTGCCGAATCTAGTTTTGAAACTTTTTTATACCACCTTGTAACATGACACAAGAAAAGGTTTCTTCTAGCCCGACATCACGTCCATAGCATCTCACTCTTGCTGTCTAGTTTAGGCTAAAGTCTGAACGTTTTATACCTCAACACGGGAATGCTTTTGTTTCAACACACATAACAACGAATATATATACGTTCAACACATATAACGAATCCTGAATATGCTCTTTAAGCATTATAGATATTGTAATGATTATTCATGTCAAGGTATTATAGGATTGTTTATAATGCTTGATTAAATAATGGTTAAAGAGAATGCACTATATGTCCAAAACTGTGGTAAGAACACATTATGATCTCTAATAAACTACACTATACAGACAAAAGTATTTGGCCAAACCCGCAATGAATTTGCAGCTATAACAGCTTCCATACTTCATGGAAGGCCGTCCACAAGATGTTGGAGTGTTACGGTGGGAATTCGTGCCAATTCATTCTGTAGATCATTTATGACGTTGGACACTGATGTTGGACGAGAAGGTCTGGCTCACAATCTCTGTTCCAGTTCATCCCAAAGGTGCTCGATGTAGTTGATGTAGTTGAGGTCAGGGCTCTGTGTTAGGGCCGGTCGAGTTATTCCACACTAAACTTATCAAACCATGTCTTTATAGTCCTCGCTTTGTGCACTGGGACACAGTCATGTTGGAATAGAAAAGGGCCTTCAACAAACTAGGGCCACAAAGTTGGAAGTGTAGCATTGTCCAAGTCTTGGTACTGTATGCTGATGCACTAAGATTGTCCTTCACTGGGGATAAGGGGCCTGATTAAAACACCTGAATTCAAAAGTTAACAGGTTTGGACAAATACTTTTGTCCACATAGTGTATGTCTCAATATTTAATAAACTCTTTCTAATATTTAGGTTGAAACGTTTGTCTTTATTTCAATAAAAATATATTTTTAATATTTAACATTTAAATAATAGTTATTATCATATAATCTTTTTATATCAATAATTGTATAATATCTGGTGTTTATAATAATAATAATAATTATTATTATTATTATTATGTTATATTTAATAATATTTTATTTGTATATTTTTTATAATCACTATGGCACTTGTCTATTAACAGTACATGTTTTTGCCCCTTGCATTTCTCCTCACACTGCATCTTTATGTGTGTATGTACTGTACTGTATACAGCTGTGTATGTTGCAGACAATAAATATAAACGTACACATGAGCTTTATTTCATAACACATGAGAGTGTATGTTCCTTAAACAGTTAACATGGCAGAACTACAGTATAACACGGTATAATATCGGTATAAGCCAGCATGCAATTGTTTTTTTCTTTCTTTCATTTCTTTTCAGTGATGAAATGACTAAAGAAATGATGATGTGTTTTTTCTCTGTCGTTCTCTTTCTCCTGCCTGTCCGTCTCTCTTTCACAATCTCTCTGTCTGTCATCTCTCTCTCACTCACTCTGTTGGTCTCTCTCTCTCTCTGTCTCCATATTTTTGCCACCTCTCTCTCTCTCTCTCTCTCTCTCTGTCCTCTTTCTCACTCTTTTTCTGCATGCCTATCTGTGATTCTCTTTTTCTGCCTTTTTTCTTTCTCTTTTTTTTAAATATCTTTTTGTCTGTCATTTTTCTCTCTCTGTCCTACTCCCTCTCTCTCTCTCTCTCTCTGTATGTTTGTCACTCACTGTCATTCCGCTCAAATCTCTCTCTCTTTCATTTTCTCTTTCACTCCCTTTCTATACATATCACTGTGATACTGTCTCTCTTCATCCCTTTCACCCTGTTTGTTCCTCTCTCTCGCTCTCTCTCTCTCTTTCTCAGATGCACGGTACGCTGTCCCCTCCTCCCATCAGCCCCAGTCCTCCTACGCTGCTGCTCCGCCGTACGAGCGTCCAGGCTGGAACTCACGTCACTGCATGATTCCTGGAAATCAGCTCTACATGTTGGACCAGGAGGAGGTACGACGTCATAAGGAATTATGGGACACAGAGTCGGAATAAAGCATTTATTTCAGTTCAGCCCCCTCCTGCCCCTCCCCCACAACATTTTCACGCTAACACATCTGAGTCTCTCGGTCCCCTATCCTGCATCACTGCAGGGAAAAACAGACGCCCCGTTCCATAACTCTGCGTAATTATGTATTAATGAAGTGTAAATGAATTTTAATGTGAGTTTTAATAGCGCTTAAAGATGACTCCGGAGATGTTATCGCCATCCTGATTAGACGACCTGTAGCACAGATCAGACCCGCGCTCGCACAGGGTATGGGCTGCTCTCAGACGCCGTGCGTGTCTAATCGCAGCGAGTGTTCAGCTCCAGTTTCAGATCAGATCAAGCTGCAGTGTGAACAGAGCTGAAGCTGTCATGCCTGAGCTAACGACTGTCACCTCTGGAAAGATGGAGACGATGAAATATTCATGGCCGCCGTTCATCGGTTGTGTGTGTGTGTGTGTGTGTGTGTGTTTGAGAGACAGGGAGAGGTTTATACTTCTGGTTTTAGAGGCTGCAAGAGTTTCAGTCTTTTAACTTTAATGTTAATATCCATTTATATCACATTAAACCACATGGAGCTGCACAGGAAGTGTGATATGTGATAACATTATTGGATATAATGAAAATATACAAGGTCACTGCGTGTGCGGCAAAATCTAGAACAGATTGTTCTAATAATACGAGGGCTGTTCGAGTCAAATCAGGACTTGATGATTGACATTTACAGAAGACTTCATTTAAGTACAGTAAGGTTATGAGTTATGGTATTTTTATCCACTTAAAAAATTTATAACAGTGCAAACATTTTAAAGAAGGTCAAACGTCTGTGACTCGGCTGTGAGTTTTTGCCACACCCACCGTACATTCCTGACCTCGCTCTAAGATATTTCTACATGCTTGGAGCATCAAGGGAGTTCCTGGGAGGCCGGCGTTTCAGATGTTAAGCAAGCAGTCCCGAGAAAATCTTCTATCTTGATGGTGTCCAAGCACTAGTGAAGCGCTGGGATAAGTGCATTAGTGTAGCAGGGGATTATATAGAGACATAAAAGAGTTCTGTAAATAAACTAATTTATTTTAATAAAGTTGCAAAAGTATAAAAAATCAAGGGTACATAATTCTACTAAATTAAATATTAACAAAAGAATAATATATCTAAATATTCCTTTTATTTTACTTATTTATTTATTTATTTATTCATTTAAATTTATATATTATATATATAATATATATTATATATATATATATTATATATTTATATATTTTTAAAATATTTTTTCCTGACTTTTTAAAATAGCAGAGGATTATATAGAGAGATAAAATAATTTTATTTTGTTATTCTGCACAGTCCTTGTTTGACTTGAATGTCACCTTGTGTATTGTAAACTTTAGGAGAGAGGAAGGATGGATTATGATTAAAACAGCATAATGCAGATATTATAAATCAGAACTTCTCTGAACTTATTTCCCACACAAAACTGATATAATCAAGGAAATATTTATTAAACAACACCAAACAACCCCCCCCCCCCCACCCCACCCCCCAAAAAAAGGATTTGCACTGAATTTTTGACAAATTTCAGATCGATTTGTAAATTTTTTCTGCAATGGACATTTTACTAGGACCTGGCAACCATGACTATCATAACCATAGAACAAACACAGCAAACAATTTTGAACTCAGAAGCACTTTAAATCCAAGTTTGTCATTATTTCAGTGAATAATTTAGCCGCCACTGAGGTTTTCATTCCATCATTATGGTGTCTTGAGAAACTTCTTTCTCTTGAGATCTAACACCACACCGGAGAGGCTGCTATGTTAAGGAAGTGCCATAAGAGGGAGCAAGAGCGCCACTGGCGACGTCCTGCTTCTCGACTCCTGCGTTCTGATCAAATCTCCTCCAATCCGGTTACACCCGCCGCATGCACCAGTGCAGCACGGCTCTCCTGCAGCTAGTGTGTGACACCCGGTTATGCAAGAGCGCAGCAGAACAGCTCCTCTGGCTGTGAGTGGGAGGCAGCTACCGCAGCACTGAATCAGATTTAAATCAGAACCAATCCCTGTTTGTCTGTCCGTCCCTACATGCATTCCTTTTTCTCAAAGTGTCTCTGTCACTCACACACACACATACACACATAGACATACAAATGATCCCATTTATTCTTTAGGTATGGTGGGATTTTTCTCGGTGCATAAAGCACGGCTGATATGATTTATATAACGAGCCGCTGGAACGAAATCACCTGACAGAACCGAAGGCTCGTGTAAACCTGTGTCGTTCCACCGACTCGCCGTTCCACAAAACAAAAGGATACCACGGTTTGTTTCCATAGGCTTCATGTCGCTGATGCACCAGACGGGTTCGATATCTAGAGCACAGGGGGCCTGGAACCTATCCCTGGGTGACAATCCATCGTAGGGCACATACACATACACATACTCACACACTCATTCACACACTATGGGCAATTTGGGAACACCAATTAGCCTAATCTGCATGTTTTTGGACTGTGGGAATAAACTAGATAACCCGGAAGAAACCCACCAAGCATGGGAACAACATGCAAAAATGCATGCAACATGCAAACTCCATGCATACATGGAAATTGGGAATCGAGCATGGACCATGAAGGTGCAAGGCATCAATGCTAGCCAATAAGCCACCGTTCCGCCAAGTTTTCTTTTTACTTATTGCCAAAAGTATTCACTCGCCCATCCAACTCATTGAATTAAGTGGATCACTTTCATAGTTACAGATGTGTCACCTAGGCACACTACAAACTCTACAAAACTTTTTTAAAGAATGGGTCGCTCTCAGAAGCTCAGTGAATTCCAGCATGGTACCATAATAGGAGACCACCTGTGTGATAAGTCCAGCTGTGAAATTTCCTCGATACTAAATATTCCACAGTCAACTGTTAGTGGTGTTATAACAAAGTGGAAGAGATTGGGAACGACAGTAACTCAGCCACAAAGCAGTAGGCCATGTAAAATCACAGAGCAGGGTCAGTAGATGCTGAGGCGCATAGTGTACAGAGCTCGCCAACTTTCCGCAGAGTCAATAGCTACAGACTTCTAAACTTGAGATGGCCCTCAGATTATCTCTAGAACAGTACGTAGAGAGCTTCATGGAATGGGTTTCCATGGCCGAGCAGCTGCATCCAATCCATTACATTTCTGGAGTGACGAATCACGCTTCTGTCTGGCAGTCCTATGGACGAGTCAGGGTTTGGCGGTTGCCAGGAGAACGGTACTCTTCTGACTGCATTATGCCAAGAGTGAAGTTTGGTGAAGGTGGATTATGGATATGAGGTTGATAAGAGTTGAGCTCTGCCCCATAGTTCCAGTGAAATGAACTCCTAATGCTTCAACATACACCGGCCTGCACAGAGTCCTGACCTCTACCCAACAGAACACCTTTGGGATGAATTAGAGCCGAGACTGTGAGCCAGGCCTTCTCGTCCAACATCAGTGTCTGACCTCACAGATGCGCTTCTAGAAGAACGGTCAAAAAACCTTGTGGAAAGTCTTCAACAGAAGAGTTGAAGCTGTTATACTGTAGCTGCAACATCATATTAAACTCTATGGATTATTAATTGGATGTTACTCAAGTTCATATGCATGTGAAGGCAGGCGAGCGAATACTTCTGGCAGTATAGTATAGTTGCCGTATTTAGTTTTCACATCATGTGTTACTGTAACTTCAGATTTTAATGTTTTATAAAATTATTTTAATCCAATCTGTGTTTTTGTTTTTTTGGCATGATGAGGAAATATCAAAGGGATAGTGGGATAGTTTATCAATTTTTAAATAAAATACTTTGTTTTTAAATTAATTATAAACAATTAATAATTTGTGTTTTAAACAAATTAAATGTAATTAAACATAAAAAATGTAAGTACAAAATTTTATTTATATTTAAAATTTTTTGTCCTGAATTGTTAAAATAGTTTTTGTCCATCACTTTTTGTCCATTACATAATATTCTTAAAATTATTTAAAATGAAAATAAATTTAGGATTCAAAATAAAAATGTACCAAAAAATTTTCGATTAATTAAAAAAACTTATATTATTTTGAATCCAGCAAACACAAATTATTATTATTATTATTATTATTATTATTATTTTGCATTAAAAAATGACATTCCCTCGCTCTTCTTGGCATGTGACACCATAACCAATTAAATTTTGTACAAATTATTTGAAATACCTCACGTACACCCTATAATTAATTTTTAAATGAGCTTAAATGAATTAGTCTTCAGTTGATTTCTTTATTACCAGTGATTTCTTCCTCGTCTCGAGTGTCTCCCCGCAGCATGTTCGATGTGCCAGTGATGTGACGCTGACTTTAGTCGACACGTCCAGACTTGGTGCGTGTGTTCGGGGCACAGAGATGCCTGCTGGGGGCCGTCAGGCTGAACACAGATCAATTACCACCCGGTTAGGGACAGATGGATTAGCCAGCTGCTGATCTGTCGCCCCCTCACAAAACTGGCCTTTGGTTTAGACACCGCATGGACCGCGTGCCCCATGATGCATGGCTAAAGCTGGCCTGCCAAGCTGTGTGTGTGTTTTTTTTTTAAAGCTTTTACCTTTCTTCCCATCATGCTGCCACGCTGCTGCAGTTTGAACAGAATAGCGGCGGCACGCGGCCTGTAGCTGTGGAGCTGTAAAAGGGCAGAACAGCTGGATCAAGCTTTTACATTAGGTAGGGGGGAGAGACCGGTCCACTCAGCTACAGCAGCTCCGACAGCAGTGCTTGTTTTAATACTGTATGTTATCGTTTCTATAGCAACAGCTCCTTTAATAACCTAGCGGACGCTCCACTTAAACTGATTTTTTTCTTTTTTTTTTAATGTGTAGTTGTTGATCGGGTCGAGTTTTCTGTAAGAAGAGATGCGTTTATTTAACTTAAATGGAAGGAGTCTCCAGTGTCGGTGCTTTGTAGCAGTCAGATGAACAGTATAGTTTGTGCATTCTAGGTGTAACCAGAGGAATCAGATAAAAAGCATGGCACACCATAAAGAATAAAAATGTGAATAATAAAAAGGCCAGGACAGAGGACACAAGGAGTTTGCATGGTGTCCCTGTAATTGGTGGGTTTCTTTTAGGTAATCTGGTTTCCTCACTCAGTCCAAAGACATTCACATGGTTAATTGGTGTTTCCAAATTACCCGCAGTGTGTGTGTGTGTGTGTGTGTGTGCTATGGATTGTCCCCCCTGTGACCCTGTATACAGGATAAGTTGTATAGAAGATAAACGAATGAATGAACCAAAAGAGCTCCTACAGGTCATCCAGTAGATTTTGGGTTTAGGTTTTCTTTAATTCTGCACAGTGTGACACTAAATCACACAAGACATTAATGTTGCTGTAATTCAGACTCAGCATGAGCAGAAGAGAATAAACTCTACATTACACACACATTAATGCAGGACACAGTGGTATGGAATCGTTTAGTCCCGGTGCCGATGCGCTGCTCGAGCACGAGACCATGAGGCCTGTTACTTTATTCTGTAATTAAAATGAGAAAAACTCAAATTGTCCATGAAGGGAAAAGACGACGGAAACGTTGTGGTTGATGTGGAGGCGTTTGATGTCAGTAGCCCGAGAGCGCGCACGTGGGGAATCTGTGCCCCAACATCTGCTTCCACACCGCCACAGCTGGTGTCCTCTGGATAAAAGAGTTTCTGATCAAAACCCGCAGGATTTCTGATCCGTTCCACAGCTTCTAGAGATCTTACGGTGCAGACCTGATCTCGAGGGCTCTCGCTCTCACAGACATCACTCTCGTTATCTTCTTTATCAAAATCAGTTTTCTTACCAGTGAAAAACACTTTTGTGATAAAATCCTGGGTTTCTTTCTGGAGTCTTGTTAAACTAGTCTGAATCACTGAAAGAAAAATCATTTAAGAGATAAATGTATATCTTATATGTATATTATACCAACAGTCTTACTGACGGTATAATAATTAGCCCTGTGTTAGCTCGCTTACTACCGTAGCAACCTTGCAGGTGTAGGTATATACAGTAGTAAAAACAATTAGTCCTGTCTTAGCTGAAAAATGCTAAAATGCTAAAATACACAATGGGGTCAAGCCATGTGTTAGCTCGCTTACTAGCAACCTTGCTGGATAATACAGTATAATAATAAACCTCATGTTAACTAGTTTACTAGCAACTTTGTTGATTTATATCGTATAGTAGTTAGCCATGACTCAAGCTACCTTTACTACCAACCTTCCCTTACGGAAAGAAAATATACTGAATGATGTAGTGTTCTGATCTAAATATATTTACAATATACGGAATAGTATATTGTATTAATATATTACAATATATTGAAAAATACATAAAGAATTGCAGCTTTTCATATATCGAGAAATACAAACCAGATTCCAAAAAAGTTGGGACACTTAACAAATTGTGAATAAAAACTGAATGCAATGATGTGGAGACGGCAAATGTCAA
>JAQMYL010000019.1:1040479-1059807 GCA_030014365.1 Clarias pachynema
GTCCGTGTGGGCCAGCTTCAGCTTGTAGCTGCTTGGTGTGTGTGTGTGTGTGTGTGTGTGTGTGTGTGTGTGTGTGTGTGTGAGAGAGAGAGAGAGAGAAAGAGAGAGACAGGCAGCTCAGATCAGTTTCTCTGACTCACTGCGCTACACACACACACACACACACACACACACACTGATTCCTGCAGGGCTTTAATCTGTCATGTACCACCATCAAGACTCTGGCAGATCTCACCTGCCCTCCTTAATCTTCTTCTAACGTTCGGCTCAGACTGAATCTCTGATACATTACGCGTCGGAGCGACAGCTGAGAACGTATTTCCTTTCTGTTTCTTTCAGTTGTTTACTTTACAGAGCTTCAGGCTGATTTTTCTTGCCCTTGATGGTTAAATTTGTCACAAGTATTTTTTTTTTTTTTTTTTTTTTGGTGCCAAAATTAGCGAAGGCTGAATAACCTTGAGCTCAGACACTCGGTGAAGCAGAAATAAAGACTTATTCCACTTACCTTCTGGCTACACAGACACACTCTCAAACACACACACACACACACACACTGATAATCTGCACACTCGGGGAACGTTTGTCCTGAGAGTTCGGTAAATTTGGTGGAGTAAGAACAGTTCTCGAGCGCCCGAGTGTTCCCGTGAGCCGACCTTTGTAGGACATGGACATTATGAGTCAAAAAATATCCGCACTCTGTTTATATTGAAACTTCTTATCAGCGCTTTCCGTTCGAGGCTCCTGTCTCTCCAGTCACTGCGGTGCAGGTATGAACTTGTTACATCGGTTCATCTGTAACTGCGGTGCGAGCAAAAATGGATTCCCCGTTCCTGATTTGCATAAAAGAAGGGCAGCGTGCATTGATTAGTTTTTTTTTGTACTCTGAGGGTGTACCTGGTGCCGAAACAACTCACGGAAGAGCATAAATCCAAATGTTTATATATCTGCAAACATAATTTGGAGCGATACTCCGAGGAAGGTGAAAGTTTGAGAAAAAACGGCAAAGTACGGAACGGAAAACATCCTCAATCCTCAATCACCGACCGAGAAAAAGTTCAAAAGTCAACCATCAGCTGGAAACTTCATCAACGGTTACAGTTTTCTGGGATTCCCAAGGGCCAGAAGTATTGGAACATGATCAGGAAAAAGGTTCAACAATCGACAGTGCTCGAAAGGTTCATTTATGTTTTTCAGGCATTAAAACTGCAGTAATTTATTTTAAAAGTAGGAAGGAAGGAAGGAAGGAATTCTTTGTGAAAACGAAAAATGAGAATGTGATTATAAGCCCCGCCCTCAATCCAGCCCGGAATCATTCCTGTGTATGAATGAACTCAAATTGGGATCAAAGGGTTCTACTTTCCTGGTAGAACCCTACAAGTGTTCCTTTAGTTTGATCTTAGAGGAATATCTTAAGAACTCTTAAATTTGGGATGTTTTAGACATAATATATATTAGGGGGGGGGGGGGGGTGTAAGAAGTAGGGTTAATCAATGAGGCTGGTGGGCGGAGCTTAGGCCAACAGGAGTTTTGTGAATCAGGTGAGGATTTGATTCTATTTACAGATTTCAATTCTGTACTTATTTTTATTTTTAAATATAAATCTTGTTATATTGTATTGTTTAAAGCAGCATGCAGGAAAAAATATTGTAAGCTGTAAGCTGAAATACATCAAGAGTGAATCCATAATGACTCCGAATCATTTTACATCAACGATTCAAAAGCCTTTAATAAGATTACTAAAACAAATTAATAAAATAATAAATCAAATTCCCAGGTTTTGTATTTTTTTCCCCCATGTTTCCCCAGAGAGTATAACGTCCGTAGAGATGACCCGGGTTGGTGGAACGTCCATCCGCTGTAGCCTATGGCGCACGAGAGGACAGAGCCAGTTGTTGTATTTGAACGTCAAGCTAATCTGCATTAGCATTCGTGTGTGAGAGAATATCAGGGTCGAGCTCGTTCCCCAAGAACTCGTCCGCATCGTTCTTGGAGAGGATGCGTGCCCGGAGGGAGCGGGTAACCGTGCTGCGTGGAAATTTACAATTAGTGGAGAACGACTGCAGCCTGCACGGTGGAGCGACTGAGACTCGCTAACGCTACTGCAACACTCACACTGACTATGGAAAATATACACATACAGCACCAAGAACAAGCTCGAAAACACACACACACCATTAAATGAACACCAAACCTGCACTACTTGTTCTACTGAACAGCAGTAACTCCAATAATGAATAGGAATGCACAAAAATATTAGCGCATACAGGATTTTATTTTTTTATTTTTTTTTGCATTAAAGGTGCAGTTAGTGATTTTGAAACCAATATTGAAAAACTTATATTGATTATATAAGATTAAAAACTGATAATCAGACATACTGTATATTACTGGTATGACTCAGTTGTTGGGCGTCGGTGGCTCAGTGGTCGGTTCCTCGTCTGCCATTCAGAGGCTCGGGTTTGGTTCTCACACAACGGCCAAACTTCAACCACTGGATGCAGTGCCAGTCCCAGGCCTGGATAAAACAGGAGAGTTGCATCAAGAACAAGTAGTGGTAGGACTCAAGGAAATGACGTCATGTATGCTGTTGTTGTTTATTGATTGTAGGCGTGGCCCGTTCTGTTTTCCTGTTCTATATTGTTTTTCTTACAATAATATTTGTAATAGCCAAAAAAGTATGTTTACTGCCCACGACACTATTAGATTAGCAAAGCAATTCTTTCTATCTGGCCTCCCAGGAACTCGTTTAATGGCCCAAAACATGTGGCTTGGAGCGAGGTCAGGACTGTACGGGGGATGTGGCATTAACACCCAGCCGAGTTCCTGTAATGTGCAAGCAGTGTTGGTGAATGATTGTGTGTCCAGGAAGCCGGAGCCATGAGGAGACCTTCTGAAATGCTGGCCTCCCAGGAAACCTTTGTCGTCTCGTACCTCATTTGGATAGAACCGAAATGATCTCTGGTGAAGCGATATCTTTGTAATCATCGTGCACGAGCGGTTCAGGTTGATCAGCTTCACGCTTTTCCACCCCACTTTCTAGCAGCAGGTTGGTCCAGGTGCTACTATCCACGCTTCACGTGTGCCCTCGATTTGCCATCACGTCTGCGCTGCTGGAAACACTCTAAAGCTCCATTTTTTCCCCCCCTCAGTATGATCCTTTTATTTTTCATACACTATGCTTCTGACAGCGTACATTTTTCTTCATTTTTTTATTGTTCAATCTCACCTTCATGAAATCATTCATTCCAGGTGGTGTATCCATAGTGATGGAACAACTCGCCAAAAATAGTCCAAAGGAGCCGCGTTTCGAATCTGTTATGCACAAACCCGAGCTGTCGGAGAACATCGTTTCAAACCCGTACACATCCAGACCCTGGGTGTAACAGAGCGTGTGCTTGAATTTGTTCGATCTTTAATGTAATTAAACAGATCTCTAAACACACCTGAGTCAACTCGTTATCTTAATTATGGATTCCTTCAGGAGCTAAAGTTATAACGGGAGAGCACAAGCTGTGGCATCCACCTACAGTATACCGCATGCTTTAATAACACACTGTGTGGAACTGTGCAGGGATTTATCACATGGTGAAAAATTAAAGGTCCCGTATTTTACTGTTTTTTTACAGTTCGAACAGGTTAACACGAACAGGTCTCGGAGCTTGATTTATCTTCACGCCTCCTCCGGAAGCACAGTGTACATGTAAATGAGCCAGGGAACTTCTGGGAGAGTTGAGCAAAAAGCTGGGGGAGGGATTATTCTTATATGAGGTCACACTAGGGGGAAAAAAATCGAGAATGGAAAAAGTACAAAAACAAAAAGCAGGGGGTTATTTCTGTAACCTTACACTGGAATCCTGTCTAAAAGTGTCTAAAAAGTGCATTTTGCACAATAGGTGCCCTTTAAAAGAGACTAAAGGAGACAAAATCCCCAACAGTTTTAAAGTTTGGATCAATTTTTCCACAATAGTTTTTAAGGTCAAAGCTGTAGAGTGGAATTTCCCGCGTACAGTTTTACACGGAGTGTAAGCTCAGAGCAAAAAGATACTCTTCATATTCAAACATGTTCTTTTCCTCAGCTTCCAAGATGATTACAGAACATGACAGACATCACTTTCATTCACGTTTATTCCGCCTGCGAGTGTGGCGCGAATGCGAAATCCGCTATCACGCTGTAATCTCTGGTAAGAGCGCATCGGACCAGATGGTGAGCCGGTTGAAAAGTCCGAGCATCATCCCAGACACCCTCAGGGTTAATGCGTGTAAATGTCATAAGTAATGATGTGCGCTCCTCGTAGCTGAAGAAAGGTCAGAGTGTGAGCTCGTGGCATCCTGGCACGCGGTCAAATATTCTTCCCGGTCACTCCGAGCTGCGCAGTGAAGTCAGTCAGGAGTGGAAATGTGGATGCAGACGAATCAAGCGCCAGTGGAAGCGTGCGTGTGTATATATATATACACACATACACCCACACACACCCACACAGAGACACACACTGCCTGCTGAAGGAGAGTGCAATAATAACATTCTGAAATCCTTAGCGCTATAAATAACCCATTTAAGGACTTCCTAAAGACTAAAACTTGGCTTTAAGTCAGTGTGTTAAAGTCACATCAGTGTTTACAGAAAGAAAGTTCCTCCAAGTAATCAAAGTTGTGTTATGCGCCGAGGCGTAAAACCACCGGTGTGTGTGATGTCATCACAGATTTTGTCTGAGACGTCTAGCTTTCTAAGACGATGATATATGGCCTGCTTGTAAATATTAAAAATAAATCTAATCAAAATTATCTCTTTAATCTTTGGTTTGGTTGAACAAAATGGCGACCATACTGATGACTCAGCAGTTTATAAAATACCACCGTATGTCCTGTTATTCTGCATCTTATTTTGTACCAGCGGGAAGTACCTGTTGTTGACGGGTAAACAGTTTGTAATAATAGTTGAAAGGTTAAAGCTGATCAGCATCTGACACATAACTGCGCATAACCTCACTTCTACTTAACATGTTGATTTTATTGACTGTATGGCGCAAGTTTTAGTTTTCATAGTGTACGCACCTTGTATTTCTGTAGTAGGCCATGATGAGTCGCTCTATCCTGCGTGCGTGTTGTGGATTTAAATGTCATTTTAATGTCATTTATTGTTCCGGTTTAAATTCAGGCAAATACCTAAAGACTGGCGAAGTTTCATTAAATTCTGTCCAGCCAGTTTTGCGTGATGCCGTGACAAATCTGGCTGGACAGACATACAGATATACAGACAGACAGAACTTTTTTCTGAGACTGGTTTCCGGTCCTCCAATGTAGGAAACGTAAAGATATAATTGAACGAGCGAGTTCTGACCAACGTACAGTCAAAACCTCTCTTTTATTTATTTACTGTATATATTCACTACAGTATATTGCCAAAAGTATTCGCTCGCTCGCATACCTTCACATGCATATGAACTTGAGTAACACCCAATTCGTAATCCATAGGGTTTAATATGATGTTGTTGGGACAGAAAGGGGCCGTCCCCAAACTCTTCCCACAAGTTGGGAGCATGAAATTGTCCAAAATGTCTCGGTATGGTGACGCATTAAGAGTTCCTTTCAATGGAAGTAAGGGCTTGAGTCTAACTCCTGAAAAACAACCCCACACAAGTTCCAACATGACATATATATATTGCATACTCACAATCACTCATCTGTACAATTTTTATAAACTCTAATAAAGCCATGAGCCACTTAAATGAGGTCATAAAATTGTAAAATACGCATAGGATCTAGATATAATTCACCTAACGAGCCATCAAGGGGTCGTGTTTATATTCCCAGGGACCTACAGTACAGTCCCCAGATTTATATGGCACTTAATGGAGCCCTAAGTTCCCCAGTTCTAGGGTCCTAGTGTATGTACTCAGGATAATATATTCTCCTGGTTTATGTAGCACATAATGGAAAAAAGATTTCCCAAGCTCAATATTTATTTAATGAAATTCTTTCTAAAGACAATTAAAAAAATAAAAACTGTTAGTTTTGTTGTGTACAAAAAAGTTGTTCCAATAAAATCAACTGGATAATATTCAGGAAATATTTTATCTTGAAAGGGGTCACAAACATAATAAGAGGGTCAGTGTGTTGTTGTGAGTCTTTCAGCAGCTCCAGATGAAGGGTCGCCACAGCCAACCATCCGATGAACATCCATCCTCACAACAACTTGGCAGAGGTTTTACCCTGAATGCCTCTACCTGATGCAAACCTCCCATTTTATCCGGGCTTGGGACTGGGACTGCATCCAGTGGCTGGGGTTTGGGCATTGGGTGGGAACTGAAACCAGGTGAGAAACCTAGGGTTAGGTTTCTCACCTGGGTTCAGAGGTCTGTAGAATGTGGTCTGTAGAACAATGCCCTAAGAGGGTCAATGTGTGCTTACAGAAAAATTAACTCGGGACCATAGGACCCTGGGAACATACAGGTGGTATGCTTCCGTCATCAGGTGGATAAAATCCCACTATCGGGTAGATGAGGTGCCTGGTGGAGGTCAGAGTCCTGCATTATATCATCATCGGCGCAACTGTGAAACATGGCAAGGTTTATCTTTATTTGATGCACTCTCCTGTTATGACTTGAAGATTACTTTAAAGGTCCCGTATTTTACTAAGTTAACACAAGTCTCAGAGCTCCATCAAAGTGTGTATATGTGTGTTATTGCTCCAGCTGAAATACTTCACAGATAAAAAATTTTTATTCAAAGCTCAACATCCCTCGTACAAATACGCCGCTTCAGTGTTTATGTAGATGACCTACTGCGGACCAACAAGACTGGGAAGGCGGATCTTCTTATATGATGTCACAATAGGGGAGAAATCTAATTGGCTTGTTTGGTACAATAACTATGAAATAAAGGAAAAGAAAAGCAGTGATTTTTTTTCTTACATTGTGGGAATTTTGCACAGCAATGTTAATTGGAAGTTAAGTTTATTACAGTAAATTTTAAATAATCCATAAATAACACTCGCTTTCTCTTGAAATGTCCTTGATGCCATTTTATGCACTTTAATGGGACGATACTATTAATGAATTGAGGAATACCCTCATTTTGAGGAATACCCTCATGCAAGCTCAGCCTCGAAAGGCAGGCCAAGCCCCGCCCCTTGGACAAGCTCCACCTCCTGTGTGCTCAAATCACATTGTTTCAGGACAGCTCATAGGTCTGTAGAATGTGTACTGTGTGTGTGTGTAATTTCAGTACTACACCTAAACCAGATAGAGAGGTCCATAGTAACTACCCTCGGCTCACACCTCTACCCCTGGAATTTAGCTTTTTTACCCTCTAACGTCCTCTGACTGAAGTGTTTTTGTACGCTTCCCGACTCTGTAGCAGACATTCTCAGCTCTAACACTCATTATATGGGAGTCGGTAATGCAGATATCGCCATGTTAAACTCATTTCATCCAATTTCATGCTTGAGGCCAAAGGCCATCGAGTGCAGATCTGGAGCTGAATTCTTACAGCTTTGACGCTCAGGCTGTTAAAAAGAACGAAATGATTTCCATTAAGCATCTGACAGCGTTTTCAGCCGAAACTCTACGTCTGTTCCCAGGGTGATGGTTTGTGAGCTCCAGTGTTGTAGAAATGTTGTCGGAGAAAGATGAAAATGAAGGCTGTGTTAGGTCAGTGTTTTAGGCCAGTCTCATTCACACGTCTTTAGAAAGAATGCTATTCTAAATATTTCCAATGTTTTTCTTTTTTTTCTCTTTTATTTATATATTTACTTATTATTATTTTATTTTTTTCTAACTGATCCTAACAGAGAGCTGGTATTATATGAATTGGCATCTACACTGAAGCTTCATGACATATTTATAAGCATAAAACTTTTAGAAGCCGCGAACACTGTAGGATTCGTGAAGCCGGCAACGTGAACGTTTTATAAAGTACTTCGTCACTTATTGTGAAAAACATCTCTTCATTTAATGTCCATCGGTGTTCCAAAAATGACACATACTCCAATTATAGCTCACAGTATTAATTCAAACGTGTAAGGCTAAACACCTAATACGACTCAGAGATGCAGAGTTAGTATAAACATACCTGTACCGCGCAGTGCAAAGCGAGAAAAAGTGAGAAGTTCATAATGATGTCTTGACTAACGACTTAACAATTAATAGTCAGCGCTGACGTTTTTTACACCGCGGCGCTACCCCATTCTGGATTCTGATTGGTCAGGAGTTGTTCTATAGTACATCAGCTATCCCATTCTGCCCAAGCAATCTGATTGGACGAGAGGCTTTCCATAAGCAGGGATAATAGATGGTAACAGCACTGGGATGGGATGTTTAACTATACTTACACTTGGCGTCCCAGGTGCTTTACAGTGGTAAATTACACTAACTGTGGGGTCGCAAATCACTCTCTAACCCCTTATCAAGGGTTCCAAACTACTTGGTGTGTGGAACAACGGATGGTACACCCTACGTAGTGCACTAGCTTTCCATTTAATGCTATTTGGGAGTCAAACCCAGAAAGCCAAAAGTTAATGGAGCTGATAAGTGGAAAGTAAATCTCGTACGTTTCTCAGGACTGTCCACCACCTCCATGGTTTGGCTACTGTTAAGAATTAAAAACTACTTTCAACCCTGTTAATTACTTTTACTGTCAGTCGCCAGCTCCGCCAGTCGCAGTTAGTTTGTTCCGCCATTCGCAGAAGATTATGTGTTTTTTATCTGTCAATAATAAATTGTTTTTGTCACACCTGAGGTTGTGCTGTTGCACTGGATATAGCTGTACCCGCATGCTTATGAACGCATCACAGATGTGCTATATTAAGTAATACAGCACTCCCTCTCATATGATATTGCTTAATTACGGCAGGACTGACTGCGGTGCAGCTGCACAGCACTGGTTTATATTAATGCACTCATTTTAATATTGTTTCTATCGTAACAACTTATTCACTGGGGTTTGTACATTCACCCCACACTGCTCCAATGGATTTTAATACATATTTCTGTAAGAAGTCTCCAGTGTCAGCACTTTGCAACGATCTGAGATACCCTACAGCTTTTACTTTACTTTGTTTTTTTTTAAATGTCTTTAGAACTCGGTTAAATGTCAAGCTTTGAGAAATTGATTTTGTGTCTTATTAAGTTGAAGTGAGAGAAAAAAGTAATGGTCATTCCATTACATTTAATTTAACTTTTGTTTTCTCAGGCTTTTCCCTCTTTCTCAGGGACGCCACATTGGATCATTCAAACTGCAATCATTTGGCACAGGTTTTTTGCCGCTGGATGCCCTTCCTGTTGCAACCCGACCATTTCCTCTCTCCAGCTTCGGGACTGGTACTATATTTCAGTGGGCATAGGGGTCATAAGGGCCCGACAGTTTCAACCAGATGGTGATGGGGCTCAAACCCCTGAGCTCGAACCCCTCAACCCAGAGTCACAACCATCTGAGCCATCACTGCCCACGGTTATGTTTGCATTTAATGTTACTGTTAATGGATAAAACTTTACTAATTGGCAAATTGCTTTGATGTAAGAGGAATAAAGCACTTGCCAACCTGCCCTTTTTGGGAAATAATCTTCCACTTCCACATGGAAGAATGCTGTGGTCAATCCAGGGGTGGATTCTTCCTCTTACACCACAGCTGTCCACTAATAGTAACATTTAATATAATGATAAGACCAACATTTTTTAAACTCTACAAGACACAAAACCTGTACAAATCCTGTACTCTCAGTTCTTTTGGCTGCTCGCCATAGTGGACTTGGTATAGGTTTTATGCTGGATCCGGTTCCTGAAGCAATTGAACTTGACCAGCACTAAGAATGCCTTGCTACCAGGGACTGGGTTTGAGCATTGACTGGGAATTGAACCCAGGCAGACAAGAGGCCTATCACCAAGGCACCTCTTCTTCTTCTTCTTCTTTGTCTTTCGGCTGTTGCCTTTCAGGGGTCACTGCAGCAAATTATCTGTTTCCATCCAACCCTATTCTCTGCATCCTCTTCTCTCACACCGAATAACTTCATGTCCTCTCTCACTGCATCCATAAATCTCCTCTTTGGTCTTCCTCTAGACCTCCTGCCTGGCAGCTCCAACCTCAGCAAACTTTTACTGATGTATTCACAATCTCTCCTCTATACAGTACATGTCCAAACCACCTCAATCTGGCCTTTCAGACTTTATCTGCAAAAGATCTAGAGGGTTGTCCCTCTGATGGACTCATTCTAGATCCTATCAATCCTTGTCAGTCCCAAAGAGAAGCTCAACATCTTCAGCTCTGCTACTTCCAACTCTGGCTCCTGTGTATGAACATCTATGAAGACCAACCTGCCTGCACACGCCTCTTCCCCACCATTCCACACTCTCCATTGTTCTGGACCGTTGACCCTACAGTAAGTACTTAAAGTCCTGCACCTTCTTACCAATGCCCCTGAACAATCTGTAAGCTCGGTTTCATTCCAGAGGAAGTGTCTCTGACTTCCTGAACCAACTCTGAAGTTGAAGACGAGCTCCTTCATTTTGCCTCAAGTGCACCGAGAACACTTCACACAAACACTCTAATGATGTTTAACCAGAAACGAAAGCACGGCGTCACCGATTAACCTCCTGTTCTCATCCTCATCCATTTAATTAATTACTAACATCAGCACATTCCGTCTCCGTTTAACATGCGTGATCAGCTCGGGCGGAACAAATCAGAGAAGGCGACATGCCGAGCTGACGTTATTTATGCATCTGTTCAGCAGCATTACGTCACCTGTTGCGCAAGAAACCGTTTTGGTTCAGAGTGGAAGGAGGAAAAAAAAGTTGTGTTTTGGATGTCTCTCTCTCTCACTCTCTCTCTCTCTCTTTTTCTGTCTCTCATCCTGTCGCTCTCTTTCTGTTAGATGTGGGTGAATAATTGTATGCTAACGAGCAGAGTCAGACTTAGACAGAAAGCGACGCAAAAAAAAAAGTAAGTGCAGAGAGGGAAAGGGAAGGACACATTTGTACACTAGCTCGGGCCCACGTCTCTAACGGTAACCATGGAAATAATTACAGAGCAGACGCAAGAGAGAAAGAGAGAGGAAGAGTCGAAGAGGAGGAGTGAGAGAACGAGAAGCTGGAGCGAAGGGACTGGAGGAAGCAAAATTGCTCTTAATGTGCTTCTGGATGTTTTTTTTTTTAGTTTTTTTAAAAAGATTTTTTAAGTTGACCCCTGCCTTATGGACGCCGCTTTATAACGCTTTCAGTGTTCTAGAAATAATATTTTTTAATACCCTGTAAATCTTTCAGTAAAATTATTAGTAATAAATAATTCGATACCCATCATATCCTCGTAGTTCCTGTGAGTAGCCTCCTCAGCCTCCTAGAGTACGTGACCTCTTTGCAAACATATTGAAATTAGCTCCGTGTACATGGTGAACCTTCTGTGCAAAATGAGCAGTTTTAGCGAATCTTCTCAGCACCGAACCCTCAAGCTCTGTCTACACCACGTCTGTGCCCTCCTGAAATTGGGGCTTGTATGGAGACTGGACAGGTGTAAGGGCAGATGCAGGGGCAGGGACAGTAACCCATGGTTATTATGTAAGGCTTCAAGAGATCAGCTCTTGAAAAAGCTCAGGATTTGGATCATATCACATTTTAAAAAGATATATTTTGGTTTCAAGTTTAAGAATTCAAAGAAAACTTAAAGCAAGGACCTCTTGCCCATGGTTTTAAAATTAAACATAAATAATAATTTAAAAAAATTTAAATTCAATTAAGTTCAATGTTCAAATAAAATGAAATATTGATTACTCATTACAATAATTATTAAATAAAGGTACAAAATGACACGCAAGGATTGATTTCCTTCTTTGATCATGTGAACACTGGGTATTTTCTTTCCTACGAATAAAGAAAAATAAATAAAAAATAAAAATAAAAAAGCCAATAATTGGTCTACTTCATGAAATCATCCTTATTGTCTAAACACTTTGGCTCATTTTTGAAAGAAAGACAAGGTATAACTGCAGGTATAACTGAGTTACAAGTTCTAGTATTGGTGCTTTTATTTTATGTTTTTTTTTCTAATAGAAGTGAGCATGTTTTTTTGACTAAGGGGGATTTTATCAGTGTGATCTGGCAACATGCACAATAGGAAGTTTCAGCAAGTAATAATACTTTTTCTGTGAGTCAGGAGTGCGAATACGCTTGAGTGGGTTCCCAAATCTAGAACAGCATACTGCGGCAGTAAAACCGTAGCGATTTCGCACTGTGATGGTTCGACTGCAATTAATCCACAGGTCCCGAGGATGCCTAACTGTAGGGAGGGATCTGTACGGATCACAGATCACCCTCTGTGGGTCTTCTACACTGCTGACATTACTGGAACCGGTACCTCCTGTGGTATTGGGATGCGTGGTGTCATGACAGTTCACATGTTGCCTGAGTTCTCAGAGGTTTCCTCCTCGTTCATCTCAAGAGCTCTTCTTTAGCGGGTTCTGTTTCTGTTAAGCGGTTTCCTGAAGTTCCTCCAAAGTAGAGGTTTAATCAGAGACATTAGAACAGTAAACCGTGCTCTCACCGTATCGCTGTGGTCCGATTTCCTGCCAGGCTCTTCTCCCCAGAATGCCTCCATGTTCTTCCAGCTTCCGCAGCATCCAGGACTTGTTTTGGGGAGTTGAAATGCTGGACGTGGACCCCGAGTCTGCCCAAGGGCATCTGGAAAGTTATTAGCTCTGGTTATGATATTTGATGATCGTTTGTCTTAGTGCTCAGCGCTTGCAGGACTGAACTGATCTCTGTCTCTCACTCTTTCTGTCAGTCTGTCTCTACTCGACGCTCGCCAATTTCTTTTCATTTTTGCCCTCCTTCACGTTTATTAGTCCGCCTCCTGATTTCGAATCAAAGTGAAATTTTACGCTTTTGGTTTGCTTTCTCGGGGCACATTATTAAAGGTCCCATATTTGACACGTTAACAGACATCTCAGAACTCCCTCAAAGTGTCCTGCTCACTCCTTCTCCAGACATGCCATTTCGGTGTCTACACTATTTGAACGAGCTCTTCCTGAGCCACGCCCCTCCAGAGAACAGCAGAGCTGAGCAACAACCCGGGGGAGGGGATTTTCTTATATGAGGTCATATTAGGTGAATAACAAAAATGGAAAAGAGGACAAAGAGAATTTTTTTTTATCACTCAAATTTTTTGTGTGTACACACACACACACTGAAGAAGGTGCATTTTGTGTCATAAGTGACCTTTAAATATTAAAGTACCCCTGCTGAACAGTTACTGTGTAAACAAGTCGTCTTATTTTAAGTGATTATTTATTATAAGTACACAAAGAAACGATCCCGGACCTGTTCAGGCGAGAGTTGGATATCGCGCACGTTTATGAAGAGAAAATCTGATCCGAGGAGAATGTGGAAAGTCCTGTGGCGTGAGCGTGTTCGTTTCTTCCCTGCAGGCGTTTCAGCATCTGTCCGATCTATGGACATGGCTTTGCAGTTGTCATGGCGACTCGAGGTCCTTACAGCACGCCGGTCACTCAAACATGAGTGCTTCGGTTCGCACCCCATCAAATCCAACCCATCAAAGAAAGAAGGCGTTTCGTTAAAGGCACTTGTTTTTATCAGGGAGTTTGTTTGATCGCTTCAAAAAGGAGGGGCTTTGTGTGTGTGTGTGTGTGTGTGTGTGTGTGTGTGTGTGTGTGTATGGGGGGGGGGGGCGGCTGCAAAGCTGTGTGTGGAGCAAAATAGATCGGAAAGCACTGGGTTGTTGGTGTGTGTGTGTGTGTGTGTGTGTGTGTGTTGCTACTCACATTCCTCCCACACATAACCTGCCTCTGTGAACCTCTTCTTCTAATGCCTGTGAGCATTTTCACACACAGAAATTTGTGTGTGTGTGTGTGTGAAATAGAAAGATCAAGAAAGAACAACTAGGGTTAAAATTTAATTGAATTGTATTGGATGAGAAAGGAAAAAGAGAGAGAACAGAAAGAGAGAGAGAGAGAACTAATAAAGAGAACAATAAAAAAGAATGAGTGAGAGGGACAGATGAAAGAAAAAAAGAGAAATGCAGAGAGAGAGGCATCAAGAGAGACATGGAGAGAGACGGACAGACGAAAAGGGAGAAAGACAGACAGTGGGATGGAGAGAAAGGCAGAGATGGTGTGATGGAGAGGGAGAGACAAAGATAAAGGTAAGGGAGAGAGAAAAGAGAGAGATGACAGGAAAAGAGTGAAAGAACAAGTGAGATAATGAAAGACATCAAAAGAGACATAGAGAGAGACAGACAGACAAAAGAGAGAGAAATACAGAGACAGAGGGATGGAAAGAGATAGAAAGAGTGTGGGGGAGACCGACAAAAAGAGAGAGAGATACAGAGAGCGAATGACTCTCTGTGAGCAAGTGAGATAATGAGAGACATTAAGAAAGACATAGAGAGAGACAGACATAATAAAGAGAGAGAGAAAGAGATAAATGTAAGACAGAGAGTGAAACAGGAGAGATACAGAGTGAGATGACAGGAAAAGAGAGAAAGAACGAGGGAGATAATGAGGCAACAGAGAGACAGGGATGGATAGAGGGACGGAGAAAGAGGCAGATAAATGTACGGGAATGAGAGAGGAAGAAAGATAGAGGCAGATTGATGGAAAGAGAGACATAGACGAATGTGGGAGAGAGAGAGAGAGAGAGTCACCTCAGGCTTCATCTCAAGTCCCCTCCATCCCTCCATCCCATCTCCCCACCCACCCACCAACCAACCCACCCACCCACTGCCCCTCTCTCTCCCCTCCCTCTCTCTCCCTCTCTCTCTCCCTCTCTCTTTCTCTCATACCGCATCCGAGAGGGAAGACGACTTTCCGTGCATACCTGAACAATCCGAGCGCTAGCATGCAGCTGGGAAGCGCTCGCTGACGTTTGTTATTCCGTACCGTGTGCGAAGGTGCGAAAGAGCCGCAGCCTCACGCTCTCTCGCAGCCACAGTCTCGTGAGAAAGGGAAGCTCTCTCTCTCTCTCTCTCTCTGTCTCTCCTTCCTTCCCTCTTTTTCTCTCTCTCTCTTTCTCGACGCCAGATCTGGAACGACTTTGGGTTTCTTCGCTCGTCTGCTTCTGCGTTTCTCTTCTCATCTCGTACGGGAGAGTCGTGCAAATCAGAGCGACGTCCTGCGCTGCGCCGGCCTCAGAGCGCTTTGGGGATTATTTTTCCTCCCTTTTCTCGTTCCATGGAGCAGCCGGCGCGTGGACCCTCGCTGCCTCGTCTTCTCCCTGACTGACATCCACTCAGAGGCGTGCGTGCCTCGGCTCAAGTTCTAACGCTGCCTTCACGTGCTTCGTCTCGAAACTATCCTTTGCATTCACGTACACCGCTGATAACGTTAATAATGCTAATAGCGCCCGCTTAATCGTGCTTGTAGCAGAGCAAGTATTCTTTCGCAGTAATGAAACTGTAAAGGCTAATAGTGGATTGTTACAAGTTTACATCTACGATTCTTCTCGATCTCTGAGAGAGTGACATGGCGAAAGTCGTAGAAGTTTGTTTAGTGATCGAATAACCCACGCAGCGTACGTTCTTAGTCGCTTTCCAGCACGCCGGCAATCCGTCTTACCCGCTTTTGTCGCTGTGCCTTTACTTTACAATATTCGAATATTCATGTAAACTATAAGTTCGCAAAACCGCTAGTCTTAGTCAACCTACAATAGCTCACAATGACTTAGTCACCATATTTCCTGGTTGCCTAGCAACAATATTCTCAAATTTAAAGCACTGTGTTCAGTTTGACGCGCTAATTGTAATCACGCCTCGAGGATACTCGAGCTCGACCCGCGTGAAGGTGGTGTTAGCTCAATGCTAACCTGCTTCACAGACTTCCTGTAGAAGTTTTTTTTTGCTACTTGGATAAATTGCCAAAAAAATCCCTTAAGAAACTTTTTTGGACGTTTTTTTGAACAGATCTGAACTTTAGCCATGAGAGAATCTGCTCCGGAGTCGGTCAGGAGGGATGCGGCGCGGCTCGAGGACTCGTGGGGAGCGTGCACGCGGGAAAGCAGGGCGGGGCCGAGCACGAAAAAAACTCAAGACGGAATGCGGAGGACTGAGGCGCACTTCCGCTAAAATCCACCGAAGTTCAACGTTCAGGAACAATTTGGAATAACTATCATAAATATTATTCTTTTTATTTGTATTAACTCGGTTTGTGTTTACTGTAACGTTATTTACTATAATGGTAATGTCAAATGCTTAAGTAGTTAGCATAAGCTTTGACTCTTATGTAGTTTCAGGTATGCTAATGTTCTTAGCATACCTTTACATTCATGTGTAGTTAGCAAACAACTGCCATTAACATACAGACTCTTACACTTTTATGTTGTTAGCATACTCTTGTGTTTGGACATAGTTGACATACTCTTATACTCCTATGTAGTTAGCGTTGTTTTACATTCTTATATACTTAGCATCGCTTACACATTTTAGTAGTTAGCAGAAACACTTAAACACTTAGCATACTTTTACACTCTTACCCTTTTAATAAGCTAGCATTCTTTTACACTCTTACACACTTACCATACTCTTGCATTCTAAAGTAGCTAGCATACACACTTAAGAAGTTACCGTAGTCTTACATAGTTAGAATTCTTTTATACTTTTACATAGTTAGCTTACTTACACTCTTACGTGGCTAGCATTCTTTTACACTCTTACGTGGTTAGCATAATCTTACACTTTTAAGTAGTTAGCATACTCTTACCCTCTTACGTAGTTAGCATATTCTTACACTCTTACTTACTTAGCATACTCTTACACTCTTACTTACTTAGCATACTCTTACACTCTTACATAGTTAGCATTCTCTTACACTCTTGTGTAGTTAGCAAACTCTTACACTCTTACTTAGTTAGCATTCTCTTACACTTTTGTGTAGTTAGCATTTACACTCTTGTGTAGTTAGCATACTCTTACACTCTTATGTAGTTAGCGTACTTTTACTTTTGTGTAGTTTGCATACTTTTCAAATAATTATCACACATAGCCTAACCCTACATACTCTCGCTGCGTGTAGAATAAGCTTTAGCCTTACCAGATATGTAAAGCTTATCTATTAATCAAATAAACGCACATTTTAAACCACAGCTTCAGCTTCATAGAGAAGTATAGCAGCTTTGTTTTCAAAGACCTGGACTTTGCGACTAGCTAGTTGAGGAGTTAGCATTAGCACATGAGCACATGGCTAGAGAGCTAGAAGGTTGTGGAGGTACAGTAGCACAATGAGACCTGTTTAACAGGCAAAAACTTCTCTTTTGTTAAGCATTTAGTCTGTTTCATAGGTATGACTTTGTAATTCACTGCATAGAACTAGACACACACACACACACACACACACACACAGACATACACACTGATCCCAGCCGAACATGATGAGCAGACCCACTGGAGCGTTAAGCAAACCGAAGGCACGGGACTGGAATAAAAACTCAACCGGTGATAGAGTTCAAGACGTCAAGACAGCTGGAGTAAAGACTCGCAGCAGTGCTTCGCTGCACGTAGCTACCTTTCTGTCCGGCGCACAGGATCCCAGGTCAACCGGAAGAATCGTTTGCAAGGACTGAGGAATTATAATTACGCCAGCAACATTTCTGCTGTAGGTAGGAATCAGACGTTTTTGCGTTTTTGACGTTTCATCATGATGAATTTGAAAGAAAGCTCGGTCTGAATGCTAGTGGAGTCTTGAATGCTAGTCCAAGGACATCCCAGTGGGAATTTGTTATGGTTGTCAAAATGTTGTGGTGACGTTAATTTGACAGCGTTTCGGACATTAGGATGACGTCGGTAGTGATTTTTTTTACAAACAACATTGACTACATGACGATGGGATAACATTGAATGGCATTAATGAATTTTTACATTTAGGCAATTGGCAGACGCCCTTATCCAGAGCGACGTACATTCTATCTCATTATACTGTACATCTTAGCAGGTGAGGGGTAAGGGCCGTCCTCAAGGGCCCAACAGTGGCAACTTGGTGGGATTTGAACCTGGAACCTTCCAAGCCTTACCCACTGAGCTATCACTGACTACCGTTACAGTACAGCAGCACCATGACATACGAATTTAATCTGTTCAGGAGGCGAGTTCTTAATGTGAAATTTCGTATTATGAAACTAATTTTCCTACATGAAATAATGTACATATTCCAGACACCCAGAATATTACCAATATTACAACAATTTCCAAACTGAAAGTCAATCCTTTTTCTTCTTGCTGCCATCCTTGCCTAACATTCTTTCTCTCCCATGGTGCTACAGTATGTCTTCACTAAATCTTGGGCAAAATGGCAAAAAATAAATAAATAAATGTAAAGTTTTGATCGACTCCCAGACGTACGCACAGCTTAGCTAGCCTTAGGTCTGGCTTGGTCGTTCACTTTGTATGCCGAAGCAAATTTCTTAAATAATTTCAGTTCTTAAGGCGAAAATTGTTAAGGCGGGGTGTTTGTATGCCCAGGTTCCACTTTACTATTACCAAACTGATGGCCTGAGCAGGGCTTGAACTCCAGTGCATGCTTACCACTGGAACCACTAGGGGGCATTCTGCTGATGCTAGCAAATGCACTTACATAACAATGAACACCATATTACATTATATATTAGAGTAATGCGCAAGGTACTGTAATACACACCTCACTGTAATATTTTTGAAAGAATATGAAACGTAACAGAGAGGTAGCAATACAACACTAAGAGATGTTTGACAGTTTGTTAAACTGCAAAAATGCTCCAAATTAAGGTTATATACAGTAAGTATATTATTTTTTGAGGTTGCATGTGCAACATTGTGCTTGAGTTGTTCATTCAATGTTATCTCAACATCACTTCATCAAAGTCGTTCTATAACTCTTAAGAAAAACATTGCAACATCGGTACTATAACTACGAGTCAAAAATGATCCGCACAGGTTGTATTAAAGCTTCTGTCGGTCTTATCAGCACTTGCCGTTCAAGGCTACTGTCTCCCCAGTCACTGCTGTCCGGGTGTGAACGATTTACATCAGTTGACTTGTAAACTGCGGTGCAAGCAAAAATGGGAGCCCCACATTTGCTTGAAAGAAGAGCAGCGTGCAGTGATTGATTTTTTGTGTCTGAGGGTGTACCTGGTGCCGAAGACTTTGTGCGCGGTATGGAGAAAGTGTTTTGTCACAAAGGAAGTGTGTGTAAATGGATCGAGAAGTCCAAGGAATGTTGCACCAGGAAGTGCTAGCCATCAAGAAGGAGCCGGATGCCCGTCCATGGCTGAAGACATCAGCCCTACGAGAACGAAGATTCACTTCTGATGAAGAAGTGAAGACAGCGGTGCATTTGTAGCTTGCAGCTCAGCAAGCTACA
>JAQMYL010000019.1:1084257-1101228 GCA_030014365.1 Clarias pachynema
ACCCTCCCCCCTTCCTCTTCTAATCTTACACTGTAACCCCGCCTCCTCTCTTATTTGAGTTTCACACACACACACACACACACACACACACACATTGACGGAAAGATAATGTGGTAATGCTAGAACGTCAAACCGACTCACTTCCCAAATCAGTGGATGGGTGAGGCGGGGATTAACCTGTATTGAATAATGATGAGGACTAACCCCATGAACATCCATGTGGACACACCTGACCTTCAGCACCTGTGCATTATCAAATTCCTGACCTTGAATCAGGATTTGGTGAATCAAGGTTTGAGTGAAGTCTGAGTACATTAACAGGTGATATATACCCCCTTGGACAATTACCAGTATGTAATATCCGAGGTTCCACTGTATATGAATGTGCATTACTACAGAGCTCCTAAAGTCCCAAAAGGTGCGATATATATACAGTATATATTGGGAACAAGTTGTTATCTCATAGGAACAAATTATTTATCTTGTGGAAACAAATTGTTATCTCATAGGAACAAATTATTTATTTTGTGGCAGCAACTTATTTATCTTGTGGGAACACGTTGTTTATCTTATGGGAACAAGTTGTTATCTCATGGAAACAATTTTTTATCTTGTGGGAAGTTATTTATCTTTTGTGTTATTTGTACATTGCTAAACTTGTGCACAGATTATTAAATGTGCCTCTGTGTTGGGGAAAAAAGTTTTTGTAATCAGGGCAACAATGACTCTGACACAAAAGCTCACATTGCATGTGTACATTATTCTCTGCCTGCTATTTCAACTTGTTCCCACAAGTTTAATTTATTTTACCATCCTTTTTTTCACCAATATGATGACTTAGTATACAGTATGTATAAAATTATACAGTTGTGCTCAAAAGTTTGCATACCTTGGGAGAATTTGCAAAATGTGTAGCATTTTTAAAGAAAAAATAAATGAGAGGTCCAAACAAATGTATTTTATTTCTTATAGGGCTCAAGTTCATATCTAAGACGTAACAGAATGACACAATCATCAAACAAACATGAGATAAAATAAAATGAGGAAATGATCCATGTTCAAAAGTTTGCATACCTTTAGATCTTTAATTTTGTCTATTACCCTCTTTAGCACCAATGGTGGCATGCAGTCTTTTGTAATAATTGGGCATAAAGTCCTTAATTCTCTCGGGTGGTATAGCTGCCTATTCTTCTTGGCAAAATGCCTCCATTTGCTGTAAATATTTTAGTTGTCTTGCATGAACTGCACGTTTGAGATCTCCCCAAAGTGGCCAAATGATATTGAGGTCAGGAGACTGTGACGGTCACTCCAGAACCTTCACCTTTTTTGCTGTACCCCTTAGAGGTCAACTTGTCTGTAAGTATTTTCTGATAACATCCTGCATTCATCTTCTGATCAAGTTTGATTTCCCTCCCTGTACAGTACCACTGGAGCTCACACAGTCCCAAAACATAAGAGATCCACCACCATGCTTTACAGTGGGGATGGTGTACGTTTCACCATAAACATAGAGTTTATAGTTGTGACTATAAAGTTCAATTTTGCTCTCATTACTCCAAATGACTCTGCAAGGTCTGCAAGCGGGCCTTTTTGTGGCATGGGCAGAGTAACGACTTTCCATTTGTGTTCAAGTACCTCCTTATTGTGCTCCTTGAAACAACAACACAACTTTTTTTTTTTTTTTCCAGAGCAGCCTGTATTTCTCCCGAGGTTGTTTATGGGTTTTTCTTTGTGTTCCAAACAATTCTTTTGACAGTAGTGGGTGAAATCTTTCTTAGTCTGCCTGCTTAGTATCAACAGAACCTCTTATTATCTACCTCTTTATCAGAGCTTCATCAGTACTGACTGGCATTTTCAAGTGTTGAGATAACTTTTAATGTCCTTTTCCTGATTTATAAAGTTCATCTACCTTATTACGCAGGTCCATTGGCAGTTCTTTTGTCTTCCTCCTGGTGCAGAATCCAGCCAAGTCAGTTCATCACCTCATGAGCTAAGAAACTGAATCACTAATTACTACTGTAATTTACAAAAACACTACTGACACTACACAGACATGCAAATGCACAAACACTACGTTGTCATGGAAATTTCCCTTTAAAAGCGATTTATACCTGCGGATGTCAACCTGTGTGTTTAAAATGTGGCCAAACATTTAAGTACATGTAAACTTTTGATCAGGGGTTGTTTGGGTGATTTCAGTTAGTAAATAACTATGTGATAATTAATGACTTCATGTGACCACTATCCTCAAATAAGAAAAAAATATTTTGTGTTATCAGTCATGTTTTCCAAAAAGTTTATTTTTCTGGGTGTACAAACTTTTGAGCACAACTGTATGTACAAGAATGCAGGCACCAATTGTGTCCTGTATTAACTCAATACGGGACGCAATAACGACAATCCCATATTATACAGGATGGGGATCTTTTCCTACGTCACTTAAAACTTACCAAGCTCGGAAGTAGTTCAGGTTTACATCCACATAGACAAATTCTTCTCATTCCTTCAAACACTTTCTTCTGTTCTCTCTTTCTTTTCCTCTTCTGCACCCCTGACAGTTTCTTTTGAGGTTCTGCCGTCTTGACTATGTCGTGACAGGGTAATCACAGGGTGCTGCAAAGCCGCGCAATCTTGAGTGTATTTTTAATTCACAGTTGTTTTCATGCCCCCTTTGAGTAGCTCCCCTATGTGTTGCATACCCTTTTCTGTGCCCCTGAATAAATCACTTGCTAGCAGAATAACGCTGCCTCTGAGGTGGAACCAATTTCTTAATCAGCCTTGAACTCTGAAGTGCCGCGTACTAAAAATGACCTTGTAGAGGAGTGAGTGCACTCACAGATGGCCTGGCAACTTTTAATGTGATGCAGCTCTTTAAAGTTATTATCGAGTCTTCTTGTCCCTCTTTGGACAGATGCTGTGTTGTTTGGTCAGGTTCTTTAGTCATAACTTATTCATTCTTTCATATATTTTCCCCTAACCTCTACCGTAACCCTCAGTCCTGGTGTAAAAATTATTTTACTATATTATAATAAATGAATAAGTGATACAGAAGAGTGATGAGGTGGAGTAATTACCATCTGTTACCTTCGCAAACACGATGACTGTTTTAGACTCTGGAGTAGAGTCTAGAGCTAGGGCTCATGTTTTGAGTCTGACTGTATGGCTTCAGACCCTGTGCTCAACTCAGATGTTCAAACCTTTTCCACGAAAGGTCCAGTGTGGGTGCAGGTCATCATTCCAGTCAAGCAGAAGTCACCCCTGATAATCTATTGAAAGCCAAGAACAACTACATTTACATTTACATTTAGGCATTTGGCAGACGCTCTTATCCAGAGCGACTTACTTTTTTTTGTTTTTTATCTCATTACACAACTGAGCAGTTGAGGGTTAAGGGCCTTGCTCAAGTGGCACTCAACAGTGGCAACTTGGTGGTCGTGGGGTTTGAACCTGGGATCTTCTGAACCGTAGTCCAAATGCCTTAACCACTGAGCTTCCCCTGGCTCAACTAATTAAACATGTGGAATCAGGTGTCACTTCTGCATGGTGGGAATGAAAATCTGTGCACACACACACACACACACACACACGGAGATGATTTGACTCCACTGCTCTAGAGATTTACAATAAACTCTGGCCTCTAATTGAGAATCTGGATTTCCTTTACAGTCTAGAACTAAAGACTCTGGGGTTAACGGAGGCCACGGTTTCAAACTCTGGACAATATTTAGCCTTTACAGGTTGGAATTCTGGACTTGACTCAGATTCTAGCTTTGGTCTCTGGACTCAACTTGGACAGCTACAGTTTGTGACACAAAGCACAGGTCGTAGTTTTGAGCTTTGTACATGTCCCTAACTCTAGCTGTGGTCACAGTCTAGATCAATGGACTCATGTTTTGAGCCTGCATGCATGAATTTAGACTCTGGGCTCAACCAGAGACTCTGGACTTGCCTCACAGTCTAGAACCACTGATGCTGGGGTTGACTGTGACCATGGCTTCAGACTCTTGACTGTATAGATATTACAGCTTGGAATTCTGAGCTTGACTCTGACTCTAGCTTTGGACAATTTGGCCTTGACTTGTACTCCACAGTTTGAGACTTTGGGATGGATTTGGAGCCAGGACTTATCATTCTAGCTTTGGTCTCTGGACTGGAAGTTTAAACTCATGACTTGGCAGTTTGTGAATATGAAGCTGATTTCTCATAGATCTAGTCTAGATCTGGGGACTGTGGGTTCAAATAAATGTTTGTCTTCAGATTCCGGATAGATTTAAACTTTAAATCTCTGGGCTTGACTTTGACTTTGGAATTTACAGTTTGAGAGACTGGACATAACACAGACTAGGGACTATGGAGTTGACTTTTACTCTGCTGCTTCAGACTCTGGACTCAACTTAGAAAGTAGAGCTTGTAACTGGACTTGAAACAGACCCTAGAGTGGAAACTATGGAGTTCAGACTAAACTCATAAGGGGCAGCTTGAGACACTGGGATACAGATACATGTATTTTCCCAAATTCTTCAATTCCCAAAAGTATTGATTTGTCCTGATGAGCTTAACTAAAGAACTTACAACCTTTCAACTCCAAATGCAACAAACTGAAGTGCTTATTTCCTGAACTCTTCTTTTACACAGATATTGTGACTGAGCTGTAATAAGGAACTCTTGAAAACAAGCTTTGTATTGGAGACGCATCACTTTCATGGGTTGCTGTCCATCATTGTCAGTTTTGGAAGTCTTCTAATATGTCCAAAGTCCCCGGTCTTCACCCCTCCTCTTGCTGGTCGTGTTCACTTTCTCTCACTTTAGATCCTGCAGCTTACGTAACTCCTTGATTTACTCAGAGAAGTCCATCTCTGTCTTCCCTCTCTCTTTCTCTCTCTCTCTTTCTCCTTCTCCCTCCCTCTCCCACATCCTTTTTTTTTTTTTTACTTTTTTTGTTCTGACTCATTCTGATGGATCTATTTTTATACCACTCTCTCTCCCCACTGTATGTCTCTAACACCCTGATGCACATTTTATTCCTGAATGTATACAGTAACAGTGATGCTACCAGGATACGCCAGAGAAAACTACAGCTTTCATGGGGCTCTAAGGATTTTCAAGCCTTTTCTTGTTTTATTTGCTTCATCTGAAAGTGCTTAAATTGTCTTTCTTAATATGTCTTCTTTATAACCTCATTATTATTCTCTGGGTCTGTCGTGTCTTGTCTTGCATGTCTCGCGCATTAGTTTGAGGGTATGGATCCGTCTAGCTTGTGTGCTAGAAGGTGCGGTAAGTGTAGGTAGGTGTTTGTGTATGAATCACCAAGTTGTTGTTTATAAGGCGTTTAATTTGAAGTTGAATGTCCAGTTTGGTGTGACGATGCTTTGTGTACAGCCACTGATGGTTTCGAAGGTATGTGCCAAAAATTAGCCGTCTGAGTCGCAGCTGAATGTGTCACTGTGTAGATGTTTAGCAAGTTTCTGTTCTTGTTGATATCATGCAAAATCTTGTCTGAATGATTTCAGCCACCATTTGAGCACAGCGTTGAGCTTTTGGGAACTTTCTTACTCATGTTGTACTTTGCCTTTCTATAGGACTCGCCTGATGCAGAGCTTCAAAGAGTCACATTCCCATGAATCCCTGCTGTCTCCCAGTAGTGCGGCTGAGGCGCTGGACCTCACGCTGGACGAGGACGCCATCATCAAACCGGTTCACTCCAGCATTTTAGGGCAGGAGTACTGCTTTGAGGTGAGACTAGTAGTATATACAGTATGTTCAAAATATACCTCAAGTTCACAACAATGTAATCTTTACTATATTTCTAAAGCAAGTTAATACGAGAGAAGACAAAGCTTGTCATGTTACCGAGAAAAAGTGCAAACCTTTTCCCTGTTGGAAAACTTAAACGTCCAATATTTTTCAATTTTGTTATAAGTTATCTCTCAGAGCTCATCCAATTTGTGTTTGTATTAATCCTCCAGCTGAAATACCCTCATAATGTCCCTCGTACTCCCTCCTTTTTCACTCCTCGGTTTCAGAATCTATGTAAATGAGCTACTGCTAGGCCACGCCACTCAACAGAGCAGCAGAGCTTAGCAACAACCTGGGCAAAGGGATCTTCTCATATGATGTCACATTAGGGAAAAATATAATTGGCTTGTTTAAGCACAGGCCAATACAAAAAATGGAAAGAAAAGGCCAAAGGCAGAGAATATTTTGTCTTACCTTTGTCGTTTGTCCACATGCACACACCCTAGAGACCCATCTGTCTAAAAAGTTCATTTTGCATATTTGTTCCTTTTTGTAGTTACAGCTTTACCTCTGGCTGCTACAAAGTGCTGACACCGCTGACACTCCTTCTGTAAATGTCTTCTAAAAGAAAACCTTTTAGTTAAATAATAAAACTTGTTATTTGCAGCTGCGATGCCGTCAAAGCTGCTGGTATAAAAATGTATCACCACCTTCTGACCAATCAGAATGCAGCATTTATATAGAGCTCTGGTATAGGCTTATTATTAAGTAAAAGCTGTACAAGGGCCAAACAGTGAAAGTCTGGCAAAGACTAATGATGAACAACAAATAAATAACACTGACATAGACATTTTATAAATTTAAAAACGAGTCTTATGTTTAGTCACCATTTCTTTTTTTTAACAAAGTGACAGATGAGCAATGAATGAACTATGAGCAATGACGACAGTGTCCCATTACCATGACATTTTATTAACTACTAGTACTCATTCGGTCTTTACCAAAATGATTGGTGGAGCTATTTTTCTCCCTCTTAACACCGTTGTGTCATATCGCAGGTGACGACTGCTTCAGGAACGAAGTGCTTCGCCTGTCGGTCGGCTGCAGAAAGAGACAAATGGATCGAGAATCTACAGAGAGCTGTGAAGCCCAACAAAGTGAGTTGAACAAATGATCATATAGATATGAGTTCATTTTTCTCACTCATCCACGAACATCACTTCAGTTTTAGGATTTCTACAGAAGCAGAGCTTTTCTGGGATCATTCCTGTCTTTGGTAATTCTGTAACAAACCTGGAGATCATTCTTCAGTTCTTTGCCTCGATCCCTTATTTTGTTCTCCATCCCAGCATTTAAAAATTTGATGTCTAAAATATCTCAGGTCAAGAGGTTCATTCTTCCATTCATGCTTTGCTGTGGCTATCATTAAAAAGATGCAAAAGAGAGTTTTTGGACCGTAGTAGAACTTTTGAATCTTGGATTGATCAATCCAGGTGCTCAGGCAGCAGGATCCAGGGGCTGAATTATGATGTGCCAATGACAAGCAAGAGGTTCCAAAAACCATAAAAGCTCTTATCACAGCCGATACCTTTTTAGGAAAAAATAAATTAATAAAAGGACACACCAAGGATACTCATTATCTCAGTAAGCATGCTGATCAATTTATTTTATTGATGGAAGCTTGAAGGACATGGAGAGGCTTCTTTAAGCATACCGATTAAGCTGTATTTTTTAGCCGAACGAAATTACACCTGGAAACACAGTCCGGAGTGAATCAATGACATTTTGATCTGATTAAATGACTCAGCCTTTTATGAAAACATCACTCTCTCTTTCGAGCAAAGCACTCTGCTCTTCCGGTGGGGATTTTAAATATAGTTTGTTCTTTTTTTCTCTCTTTTTTTTGCACTCATTACATACTGAGTGCTAATCTTTCTTGAACCATGGCCAACCCTGAGTCCTCTCATGCCTTCACGTCACTTCTATTTTTAATATTTCCACCTTGTTGAATAACCTGTTATTAAGTTTCACAGGTTGCTGTCAGACACAGCTTTTTACCAGCAGTCATTCCTTTATTTCCATGTTCTTACGCCATACGCCTACATGTCTCTACCAGTACTTAGCAGCCCGCTGTTTCCTCCTACTCAGGACAACAGCCGGAGGGTGGACAATGTCTTGAAGCTCTGGATCATTGAGGCCCGGGAGCTGCCACCCAAAAAACGCTATTACTGTGAACTGTGTTTGGACGACATGCTGTACGCACGCACCACCAGCAAACCTCGCACCGACACTGTCTTCTGGGGTGAGCACTTCGAGTTCAACAACCTCCCGGCTGTCCGGAACCTCCGGCTTCATCTCTACAAGGAGACAGACAAGAAAAGACGCAAGGTAGGAGACTTTGTTCATTTAATATAAAGCGGGGCAACTGTGACCAGTTGTTGTCAGTATGCGACTGCAACCACTCTTTTTTTTCTGCTATGTTTATACACATATATAGCTGGTGGTACTGTAGCAACCTGTTATTGTAGAGAAATGGAAAAGAATTGTGTACCTCTGCATTTTAGTTTCTTATTCCTATTCTTAGTTTCTGTTTGAGCTAGATAGTACATTTTCTAGCTGAGGTAATACTTACTAGCTATGCATATGGGATTACATACAAGCTTTCCAGTCTGGAGAGAATTTTTGGGGAAAGTGATGATTAAAAGAGATACTGATCCAGGAAATCATGTTTATTGCTAACAAGCATAAAATCTCTCTCAGCTATCTGAGAAAAAAATCTGCTAATGTCATTTGGCCTAAAAATACCAGTCAGAATGCGACTTGGGTCACACATCAATATGGTCAATGCAGTTGGCTAAATCCTCGCACAAATCATGCTTGTGTGCTTGCTGGGTTTTTCTCACACCCCTTAAACAATATCCCTTATCCACTGCCTCTCAACAGGAGAAAAGCACATATCTAGGACTGGTCAGCATCCCCATATCCAGCATCACCGGTCGGCAGTTTGTAGAGCAGTGGTATCCTGTGATTCAACCCAGCGTCCTGGGCAAGGGAGGGGGTGTAGGAGGGGGTAAAATCATCAATGCTTCTTTGCGGCTCAAGTCTCGCTACCAGACCATGAGCATCCTGCCAATGGAACTGTACAAAGAGTTTGCAGAGTATGTTACCAACAACTATCGGACGCTGTGTGCCGTCTTGGAGCCTCTGCTGAGTGTCAAAAGCAAGGAGGAGGTAGCCTGTGCACTGGTGCACATCCTACAAAGCACAGGGAAAGCAAAGGTACACACTTAGTGTATGGCATTATCCACTGACCATTCCTTTTTATGTATATTTTAGTGACCACTGAACTGTTCATCATGTGATTGCATTTTTCTTTTCTGTGTTTAAGGACTTTCTTTCAGACATGGCGATGTGTGAGGTAGACCGATTCATTGACCGAGAGCACCTTATTTTCCGAGAGAACACCTTAGCCACCAAAGCTATAGAAGAGTACCTCAAACTCATCGGACATAAGTACCTCAAGGATGCTTTAGGTGATAAGTTTTAGTTATTGTGGAGCTGTGCACAGGACTGTATTTTTTTTCCAATCCTGTCTCCAGAAACAAGCGAGCAAACTTGTCAAACTTGACTGCTGTCCCAGAACTGCAGACTGCTGCTGGACTGCAGGCCAAACTTTCTTTAGGATCTGTGACTGAACCTGACCTCAACAACAGAACTGTGACTATACCCAAACAATCTCATAGAATCTGTTTCTCAAAAACTCAATCGCTCCTATAGAAACTTTAACTTGAACTCAGCGAAGTCCACAGAAATTGGGATCAAGCTTGATCACTCTTGCAGACATTTTGAAAGAATTCATCTGTAACCTACAGAAACTGTGACTAACTTTGACCACTCACACAGAAACCTCATACAGAACCTGTTACTGAATTTGGCTACTTTTGTAGGAACTGTGACCAGACTCGACCACTCCTGCTGAAACTTAACCTCTTCTCCAGGAGAACTGAACTAAATTGACAACTCCAACAGAAACTGTGACCAAGAAAATTTTGGCCACAGAAATTTGACCAAACTTTGACAACTTCTGTAGAAACTGTAACCCAACTACTTCCCCAGAAACACTGATCTGAATTGACCACTCCCACAGACACTGAAACCAAACTCACCCATTCCCATAGAAACTGTGACCAAACTCATCTACTCCTACAATTGAACTTGACCAGTTCCACAGACCTTGAAACCAAACTTACCCGCTCCCACAAAAACTGCAAATAAACTCAACCTCTTTCTTACAGTAGCAACACTGACCTAAATAAACCACTTCCACAATAGATTCCCATTTCTGTAGAGACTGTAACCAACCTTTATCACTTCTCCAGGAACACTGATCTAAATTGACAACTGCTAACAGAATCTGAAAGCAAACTCAACCACTCCTACAGAAACTGTGACCAAAGTCAACTATTCCTACAAAAACTGTGTCTGGACTCAGCCACTCCTCTAGAATCTGTATCTAAACTTGACTCCAGCCAAACCACTGCTGCAGAAACCGTGATCTTTGACCAAACTCAACTACTCTCATGGAAATTGTGACTGAATTCATCACTCTTACAGAAACTCTCACCGGTTTTAAGTACTAAATCACTCCTGCAGGAACCCTGGCCAATCTTACCAACTGCCACAGAATCTGTGACTGACTTTGCCAGTTATATACCATTGTGTGCCAAACTTGTCATCTTCAGGGTTAAACTGTCACCCAACTGAACTGCTCCTACATAACTGACCAAACTTGACCTTAGAAACACTGACGTAAATCATCAACTTCCACTGAAACTTTGACAGAACTCATTTCCTCCCACGTAAACTGTGGCCAAGCTTGTCTTCTCTGGCATGAACTGTGCCCACTCATTTCCACAAATACTTAATTTACTTGAAATTGTGATTATTGGATTTCACATCCATTATATTTATTTTGGATAACTTGTGAGCTATTCGAAAACATAATGCATTAATTCTGGGGGGGAGGGGGGACATTACTATTAACTAGCACCAACTATTACTATGAGTGATCTGCTTTGTCCCATGGGTCATTTATGATGACTCAAAAGAACTTAACATGCAAATAAAACTGTCCCATGAGTGCAACTTTTGGTCCTAGTGTTCAGCTCTGGCCTGAGGTCATATTGATTTGATGTGCATTAACATGCAGTGAGGATCGTTGAACCTGATCGTTGAATTTCTGTTTGCTTGTGTGTAGGTGACTTCATCCGAGCGCTGTATGAGTCAGAGGAGAACTGCGAGGTTGATCCCATGAGGACTCCACCTTCTGTTCTACTGGACCATCAGGCGAACCTTCGCATGTGTTGTGAGCTTGCTCTCTGCAAAATCGTCAACTCACACTGGTTAGTTGTCTTGCTTTTACTGTCAATAATGCAAAACATGTAGTTCTACAAGAGCGGAAAGGCTGTAACATAGGTCTGAAAAAACCTCAAAGTTGAAATAAAAAACTTTTTGGACACTTGCTTGTAAATGTTCTGTATCCACTAGTGTTTTTCCACGTGAGCTGAAGGAGGTCTTTGCGTCTTGGCGAGTACGTTGTGCGGAGAGAGGGAGGGAGGACATTGCTGACCGCCTGATAAGTGGCTCCCTGTTCCTGCGCTTTCTTTGTCCAGCCGTCATGTCCCCATCGCTATTCAACCTCACCCAGGAATACCCTGATGAGCAGACGTCACGCACGCTCACCCTCATAGCCAAAGTGCTGCAGAACCTCGCCAACTTCTCCAAGTTAGTCCAGGCAATTTTTCGTTTTATTGCTTAGCGTGGATGTTTTATATCTATCAGACCATATTCTGTGTATAGAGCATCACTGCTTCTCAGATCTTTGCCAAAGAGCTACAGTTTCTAGGAAAGTAGTTTTTTTTAATTTTTTTATAAAAGTGTAAAAAGATATCATTTATTTATGTATTTTCTTTATCTGTGATACATAAACACATAGTGTCTTTAGGCATTTAGTGTCTTCTTCTGTTTGTCCTAACTTCTGCAATCAGTGCCTTAAAAAGATTTGTGAATTTCTTCCCTCTTGGCTATGGTATTCCCTTTAGGTTTGGCAGTAAGGAGGAGTATATGTGCTTCATGAATGAGTTCTTAGAGATGGAGTGGGGCTCAATGCAGCAGTTCCTGTATGAGATCTCTAATCTAGACAGCATAAGCAATGCTGGGGCTTTTGAGGGATACATTGATCTGGGAAGAGAGCTTTCGGTCCTGCACAGCCTCCTGTGGGAGGTCATGGCTCAGCTCAGTAAGGTATGTGTAACCTATTACAAAAGCATTTGTCTTATTGTCCAGAGATTCCAAGTACAAAACCACTATGATGCCATAGCCACCTGTGCCTGGGAGATCAAGAGAGAAACATTGACTGTGCTCTTGGGTTGAGAGGGAATGGGGGGAATTGTTTCATATCTGTCATTTTAATTTGATTCACTTAAAGGATGCCATTATCAAACTTGGACCATTACCTCGCCTCCTGAATGACATCAGCATGGCCCTTCGCAATCCTCACCTCCAAAGGCAGCCCAGTCACCAGACAGACAGGCAGCCTCCGGAAAGACAGACAGACCGGTTACTCTCTCGACCCAGCTTCAACAGGGGAATCTCCTCTGAGTTTCAGAATCTTATGATGAGGGACCTTAACAGGTAACAACTCAATAGACCATATTTAAGTTCAGCAACTGAAGTTAAATCGATTTGTGAAGTGTTTCTCTTTAAGCTGTAAAAATCAGGCAATTATGCTTAAATTCTCCAAATTGTATTGTTCCTCAACAAAACCTGATGTCAGTATCTACCTCTCTAAGTTATCCTGTGGTATACCTCTCTGTTCCAGATCCAGAGGTAATAGACAGTAACAGTGATCTCTGTGAAAGTATTCTTTCAGGCTAAAGATTTGTATTGGTGAGTGATAGAGTTCCGGAGGTCCAGTTCATCAACCTCTGATTTTTCAGGAACAGAGCCCACAGAGACACACACAGAGTGGCACCATGTATGCAGGACCAGGCACTATCCCCTGTCAAAATCTGATTTTGATCGGTACACCTAATGCTCCAGGTTAAGCTCTAAATGGAACAAGTGGATATGATGCAACAAGGTTGGCTAGAAATAGCTCTCAGGCTGGGACATGTAGGCGATGTCAATGAAGAAGATTCAAACACTACACTTCTGTATAAAATGCAGTCTCACATTTTATGGGCTGTTGTTAGCAATGTGCTATATCAGGTGGAGGTGTAGTTTAACATGAGCTTGCACAAGGACATTGCTTTATTTTAGTGCTATATCCCAAAGTAGTGCCGATGTAAATGACCTCTATGAAGGGCGAAGGTTGAAGGAGGCACTGTTTTATGCAATATCCTGAGTTTAAATCCAAAAAAAGATCCTCACTAAGCATGGATCTGGTTATGTGTTAGTTATTCCTGCTCACCTGTAAATGCCTCCTCCTGAGTACTTCAGGCTACATGCTTCTCACCTGCTATCTAACTCTTAGGCTACAAAAAGTCAATTGATCAGTTTCAGGCCCACTTTATGACTGCCAACCTTCTAAACAGCTCTTAATAGTATTTATGGTTTGACCTTTCTGCAGTTCCATTGATATCACTCGCTTGCCTTCCCCAACTTCTGCCATGTCCAGCGGTGTTGTTCCTCCATCGCGAGCTGGAATGGGTGGTTATGTAGATCGGGATCATCCACATCGAGCCTCTTCTAAGGATGTTTTCTATGTCACCCGTCCTCCACTGGCTCGCTCCAGCCCTGCGTACTGTACAAGCAGCTCCGATATCACTGACCCAGACCCAAAGGTAAGCTTGCAAGGTAAATATAATTCACCTGAATGAGCAGAGAGGCAATTCATACGATAATGGCCCATGTCAATGAGTAATGCTTTACTGTGGTGAAAGCTGTTTGGTTCAAAATCTCATTTGAATGGCAGCTTGCTCATCAGCACACCTTTCCCCCTCTCCATCTTTGCTGAGGGACTTTGGGTTCCTTTTGATCCAGTGAGAAGATGAAGGCCTGCTTACTGCATGGTTCAAAATGCCAACCAAGCATGGCGAGAGAGGGCAACACCATGATGTGGGTGCTGTTAATACATACAAACGTGACTGTCTACATGTGGTGTGTTTTGTATGTTTAGATTTACCCGAATCAACCTAGTTGCGGCAAAAGTAATTAAACACAGTTCAGATTTAGTAGCACACAATTAAAAGAGCTAGTAACTGCAGCGCTCTCCACCCCCCACCCCGCCCCATATGTTCTGAGCGTTAACGAAAGTATTTCTATGATGGACCTCCAGGACTCAAGAATGAACAGCGTCTCTAACCTGCAGTCTGTGGGGGACATGCTCAACTCTCCCCAGGCCTCACTTGCTGGGTTCGGTGGCCTTGGAGGTGCTGGAGGAGGCCTTGGAGGTCAGCTGCGCGCCGGCGGAGGGCGGATGTCAGCCGGATCAGGGGGCTCGAGTGTGTCCGGTGGCCTGCGACTTAGCCAGCTGAGCCAGACGGGGACTGCCACCGATTCACTGTCCCAGCAGCAGCAGCAACAAGCAGCCGCACTTCGCTACCCGCTCTCCTTCCAGAACCCTCTGTTCCACATGGCCGCTGATGGGCCTCAACTCCAGCGCCAGCACAGTCGTGCTCAGGTGCCTCCACCACTCCTTCTGGCCCCAGAGCCAGATTCGTCCCACCCTGCCTATTTGCCACAGTTCGCCCGCGGCGCCTTTTCCCGGAGCGAAGACCTTTCCACGCTCAGACCCGGACCACACCTTGGCCAGCCCAGCATCGTCCACTCCCATAGCTACAGCGACGAATACAGCCGGGGAGATTACGCTCGACGGCAACTCTCTATGCACATGCAGGTACAACTTCTTTTCTTTAGTCTAAAGAGAAATTGACAAAATATTTTTTAACTATTTCTTACCCACAGAGCTACTGCTGCTAGTATTTGATTTAAAATGGATCATTTTGACTTGGTTGTGTGTCAGGAAAACCTCCAGCAGCAGCAGATGATGGGCATGGCCTCTCAGACGGGCACATCTCATTCCTCACTCGCTTCACCTCCCACAACTGTCCAGCCTGTCCGTCAGAGCTCCATGGCTCCACCTCCCACACAACGCATGAAGTCTCAAACCTCCCATCAGCTTTCTGTGAGCTCGGCTGTCGGTGCAACACCCCCCAGCAAGACGAGGCCTCCGAGCGGAAACCTGCTCCAGTCTCCCGAGTCAGGCTTTGGGGGCAGGCAGCAGGGCCCACGGCAGCAGCTGTCCGTCAAGGATAACACCGCCCCCGGCCTTCCTCATCAGCACAGCTCCACCCGCGAGAGCCAGGGATCTCAGGGTTCCCAGGGGGGAACACCACAGTCAACACAGCAGTCTCACAAGGAGCGTCAACACTCGCAGCAGCACTTACTCAAGCCTTCCATCAGCAAACAGGTGCTCAACAGCTTTACACAGAATGAGCATAATTATGTCATAGTATCGGGTATTGTCAAAATCTTAATCCAAAATTTTATGTTTAAACTTATGTTAACGATTCTTCAGTTCAGGCCAGAAGAATTAGTATCTTGCAGTTTCTCTGTTAAATAAAAGCTGGAGGAGAAAAAAGGAAGAAAAAAGAGTTTTATCAAAATAAGTGACATTTAACGTTCATTGATTATTTTCTCATAACAGAACAACCTAGAGTGTTTTAAAACTCAATTCAGATTATTTTAAGATTGCTAAAAAAAGAATACAAGGTGTAGTTCAGTAAGAGTAAAAAAATAAAGGAACAATTCTGATTCTCTAAAAGGATAAGCAAGTGTAATAGCAGTTAAGATTATTTACCCAGGCACTTCTACTTCCACTGAAATTTCCATTTCATTTCCAGGGCTCATCTCCAAACACTTTGAACCCGCCCACCCCTGCCTCAGAAAGGACAGTCGCCTGGGTGTCGAACATGCCCCACCTTTCTGCCGACATTGAGAGCTCACGCATCGAGAGAGAGGATTTCAAGCTTAAGGAGTACTCCAAAAGCATGGACGAGTCACGTTTAGACCGGGTGCGTATCTCAGAGTACAGAAGTAACAAGGAAACACTTTAACTTGAAATGATATACAATAACAAGAAAACTTAAATTTACACCATATGAACAAAAGTTCAACACCCCATTCCAGATTTGAACTCTGCTATAATAAGCTACACGCTTTCCACTAGATGTTGGAGCATGGCTGTAGGGATTAGTGTCCATTCAGCTACAAGAACATTAATGAGCTCAGGCGCTGATGTTGGAATGTTGACGAGGCTGCAGTTCCAATTCATCCCAAAGGTGTTGAGATTAGGGCACTGTGCAGGACAGTCGAGTTCTTACACTTCACCCTTAACACACAACGTCTTTATGGAGCTAGCTTTGTGGATCTCACAAAGGCATGGACTGTTAGCAATTTAAATATCATTACCATATTTAATATATGAGATATTACGACAGACAGTAAAGTTTAGTTTTCAGTAAAGTAAAGCTGTTCTGGTTCCGTGTTTATCGTTGTATAGCATTGGCTTCATTCTTCATTCAGAAATAATTTAGTGATTTCCTCAACATTTTTGAGCTAACTGGATTTGGATTTCTTGGTGTCCACACTTTTCAGATTGTGGGGATAAATAGCAGGATCAGAACTTCAGCTAAGTCGGGTTATTTTGCTGGCTCTGTGTAAGAGCAGATGCTTTCTAGCGCTAACCTGTCGGCGTGCCATATGTATCAGTGCTATAGTTAGACACCAGGCTCCATCTGGCTGCAACTTAAATTTTCCCAAGAGCCAAAACTACCGAGCTGAGACTGTTTATCAAGCTTTGACCAGCCTGAATTATTATACACACATACACCACACAAATGACTTTTGCAATTAATTAATCTTGCTATGACAAACTGTAAACCTTTTTTTGTTCCTGTTGCTGTTGGAACATTGCAGCGGGTCATTTCCTGTTTCAAACACCCAAAATAAATAACGCATAGCCTTCAGAAATCTTGAATTTTATTGATTATATATTATATTAGATGTTGTTGAATTCTGGATTCTGATTGGCTAGAACAGGGGTGGCGAACCCGCGGCTCGCGAGCCGCTTGAGGCTCTTTCACTGCTCGTCTGTGGCTCTTCAATCTATCCACGTTCTGTGTTTACACTTGCAAATTATTTTTAAAATGTCAAAACATAATTTTCCAATAA